>LPNX010423042.1:37778-53754 GCA_001517045.1 Pseudotsuga menziesii | reverse complement strand
AGTTAGGCACTTGCATATCATTTATTTAAGTCAAAATGCAAAAAACTCGGTGGGCCGGGCCGCAACCGGTAAAGCCTTAGTTTTGTTCCTTGACCTACGGTATCCGGACCGCAAACCGGATGGATTCCCTATTCCAAACAGTCAATGGGATAGTTGGGAACGTTGATTGGGGAGAATCCCTTGCTGTTGCTGCCTGCGAATTTCTGGGCCTCAACAATTTTTGGCGCTAGAAGGAGGGCTGCCAGTGCATGGCTGGCCGAGGAAACCTGTTTTCCCGAGATTATTCCACTGGTTACAGTTCTGAAAGTAGTGGACCGCGTAATCCAATTCCGGAAGAAGACAACAGAGAACATCTATATCCTGTTCGCAACGAAATTGTTAATGATCTGAGAAGACATACCCGTGCTTATGTAAAGAAGATTGGAGGGTTGCCTATTATCCACGAATTGCCGAGAAGAGAGTACAAGAAGAAAGACCGTCCTCTAATTGAAGATTCAGTGTTGGTTGGAGACTGGGAAGAACTCGTGGAAACTGCCATACAGGAGGTTGAATTTCCTTTGAACCAAGCAGGTCCAGACACTCCTTACAATTCTCCTGTTCACAACCTGTTTGGTTCACATCCTCACTCTCTTGTTGGTTCACCCCCTCACTCTCCACCTCAACTCATGGCCGGCGTTAACGCAAATCCACCTAATCCACCAAATCCACCACCAGCTTGGAAAGCCAGATCACCTCTAAATCTGACCCCACCTTTGCATGACCTACCTCAAGCCTTTAAGAAGCTACTACCCAAATTTGATCCAAATGAGAAAATCCTAGTGGATGACCACCTACAGAGTTTCTACTTGGCAATAGAAGTTCTGAGGGCTGGGGAACACGAAGATGTAGTGTGTAGGCTATTCCCGCACACCCTCAAAGGAGCTGCGGCCTCGTGGTATTTTGGATTGCCCGCCAATTCTATCCCAGACTGGGATACCTTTGAAAGAATGTTCAGAAGTAAATATGCAGTCCAAAAGACTCATGCTGCCCTTATGAAAGGTCTATGTGCTTTGAAGAAAGAAAAAAGGGAAAAAGTGCACATCTTCACACAAAGGTTTGCAGCATATCTAAAAAAAATTCTGAAACAGATAAGCCTTCAGACAAGGTACTGATCGAATACTATACTTCAGCTTTGGGTCCTGATTTAGCCATGTTTGCAAAAGGTAGGGCCAAGCCCACTTTGACGGAGACTTATGAAGAAGCAGAAGTAGTGGAAGCAGAAAGGGAGAGCATTGAAGATTATCCTGAGCAGGCAGGGGAGAAAAGAAAAAACTTGCTGTTTACTAAGCCCAAAGAGGAGAAAACATCTGATTATGAAGGTATGGCCAAAATGATGCAAAATTTGTCTAACAATATCATAGAATTAGAAAAGGAAAAAGAAGCACAAAAGTTTTTCAGGCCATATTATAAGAAAAGGGAGGATAGCAATCAGACCCAACCTCCTCCTCAGAAAACTGCATCCATGAACCTGACAGAGATAGGGATGGAAAATTTCTGTACTTTTCATCAACAGCCTCATTCCGAAAAGAACTGTCCGCAATGGATAAATTCAATGACATTGGTCATGAATCAGATGTTGGATTCAAGATTAACGGAGGAAGATGAAGATGAAAAGCACGAAAATGCTGCTTCCACTTCTACAAAAGGGCAAGAAGACGAGACCATGGCAGTATGGAATTCTGTCTCCTTACTCGATGCAGAGGAGGAAAATACCCAGGGACGCAAAGATATCAGGGAGGCTAACGTGACAACTAGGAGCAAAGGGGCGGTTAGTGACGACAGTTTTCTGCTCCCAAAGATTCGAAGGCTGCAAAGAAATATAAAAAAGAAATTTCAAGACGAATCATTGGCTGATCGGATTCCGGAATTTACCATTACCGGCCAGGATCCGAAGCAAAATAGAATGCTGCATAAGCCAAACGATGAGAATGTGAGTGCTGATAAATCTCAGCCCACTAGACAACTAATCGAATATGACATTGTTGAATATCTAAAGAAGATAAAGGCAAACGTCCCACTGTTTGAAATGTGCAAAGTACCTCAACAGAAAGAAAAGTTATTGAAGGCACTTGAAACATCAGAAGAAAAGCTGCCCACCGACAATCAGCCTCGGGATGAAGAAGAGATTGGAGAAGCTAGCATCGGAGGTAAGTCTAAAACCAAGCATCCACCTTTTCTCCTGACATTTGAAATTTTCAATCATAACGTGCACAATTGCCTAGTGGACTCAGGGGCGTCAATTAATGTCATGCCCATATCAGTATGTAAGAAAATAAACGGACAGCCTAAGCCATCCACATGGAGGGTGGTGCAATTGGATAGGACGAACGTTAAGGTAATTGGTGAAATGGAAGACGTCTCGATCCGTCTGGCATCCAATGATAAAGTATGCCAAATTATTAACATCGTAGTGGCTGACATCCCAGATGCTTACGGCCTGGTCCTGAGCAGAGATTGGTCGGCCAAATTAAATGGGTATTTCGCCACAGATTGGTCACATCTTTGGTTGCCGTACAAAGGGAGTCCTAATCAGATCAAGGTTTTGAGAGAACCTCATATGAAGTACAATGTCACTCAATTGGATGGGAAGAATGTACCGGTCGAATCTGTGTTGGGAAACTACTTTCTTGAACTAGAACCAGGGAATTATCAAGCGGAAGAGGCTAGCAACACACCTGACACCCAGCCTGATCTCCTTCGCTTTTCTCGGGCTGACGAGCTTGACTGTAAAATAGTAGATTTAGCTGTAGGAGTAGATTCATTTTCAGTAGATAATGTTTTATGGACTTTATATTTTGACGGCTCGAAAACGTTAGAAGGGTCAAGGGCCGGCTGCGTCCTCATTGATCCACAAAAAAATAAGCACTTCCTATCCTGTAGATTAGAGTTCGAATGTACTAACAATACGGCTGAATATGAAGCACTGCTGCAGGGACTCAAGAAAGCAATCGAGCTACAGGTTAGTAATTTAAAGGTTTTTGGGGATTCGAAAATAGTTGTAAAGCAAATAAGAAATCAAATACACTGTGTTTCCCCTCATTTGAAAGCTTACCAAAACAAGGTATGGGAATTGCTTAAATGTTTTCATGCATTTAACATTATTTCAATCCCAAGAATAAAAAATGCAGCCGCTGATCTTCTAGCTACATCAGCCGCCAGGTTGGTTCCCACTAATAACAAATGTTCTATTGAACTGCTTTTCAGGCCATCAGTACCCGACATGATCACCAACTTGTGAGTATTTGACGACGATCAGCAAATAATCGAGTGTTTGACAAATGATGAGACCTTTAAAGGAGCCATCATTGATGATGAGGAACATCAGGCCGAAATGAAATATGACAATTTCATTCCTAAAGGGGTCAGAACATTAGAGAAGATGTTTGACTTGAACGAAAAATTTAGAAGACCCGCTAATGTGAAGACACACAGCTCAACTCTGCAGTTCGAGCTGATAAACTTAGGGACTGAAACCGAGCCTAAGTTTGTGAACCTCGGCAAATGCTGCTCACCAGCAGAAAGAGACAGGTTCCTCAGTTTATTTAAACAGTACAAGGATGTCTTTGCGTGGACGTATGCAGATTTGAAGACCTACGATACCAGCATTATCAAGCATGTCATCCCTATTAAAGCAGGCATCAAGCCGTATCAGCAGCCGTTAAGGAAGATGCACCCCAAGCTGGAGCCATTGATTCAAAGCGAGGTAAAGAAATTGTTGGATGCCAGGATTATTTTCAAAGTCAGGCACTCAGAATGGGTGTCAAATTTGGTGTCGGTCAGAAAAAAAGTCGGGAGAAATCAGACTGTGCGTGGACTTCAGAAACTTAAACCGTGCATCAGACAAAGACAATTATCTGGTGCCTCCCATAGAGCAACTGCTACAAATGGTTTCTGGTTTTGAATTGTTTTCATTGTTAGACGGATTCTCTGGCTACAACCAAGTGCTGGTGGCTGAGGAAGATAGATTGAAGACAACATTCAGAACTAAATGGGGAACTTTCGCATATAGAAGAATGCCTTTTGGACTGATTAATGCCGGAGCGACGTTTCAGAGAGCTATGGACATAGCTTTCCGTGGACTGATTGGACAAAGTGTGATGGTCTACCTTGATGATATCACAATATTTTCGAAGAAAAGAGGGGAGCACGCGTTCCACTTAAAGCAAATTTTCGAGCGTTGTCGGAAGTATGGCATCTCACTCAATCCTAAGAAGTGCGTATCCGCAGTCACAGAGGGCAAGTTACTGGGGCATATAGTTTCAAAGAGAGGTATATCTATAGACCCAGAAAGAATCAAGGCCATCGAACGAATCCCCATGCCTCATAATAAAAAAGGAATGCAATCCTTCATGGGAACAATAAACTTTGTGCGTAGGTTTGTGCCTGATTTTGCCCAGATTGTTAAACCATTACAGCAGATGGTCAAGCAAAACGCACAATTTAAGTGGACTGAAACGGAAAAGAACGCTTTTAGTAAAATCAAGACTGCTGTTGCACATGCGCTTTCTCTGAAAAGTCCAGACTTTGATAAGGAATTTATCATGTACACTTTTGCGTCCGATGATTCATTGGCAGCCGTACTTACGCAAAAGGAAGATGGGGGTGATGAATTCCCGATTTCTTTTATGAGCACTGGGCTACAAGGGGCTGAATTAAACTACCCAGCCATCGATAAGCAAGCATACGCAGTATTTAAGGCAGTAAAACAATTCAGGCCTTATATATTAAAAAATCGGACCAAGGTAATAGTTCCTTACCCGGCGGTAAGATCTCTTCTCATTCAAAAAGAATTAGGAGAAAGAAGAGGCAACTGGGTAACAGCTCTCCAAGAATACGATCTTGAATTTAAGCCAGCTACTTTAGTAAAAGGTCAAGGTTTATGCAAACTGATGACTGGGAGCAGAAACAACGAAGAACAAGCATGGGGAGAAGAAGCCGAATTGCAGGTGATGGATGTATGTCCTTTTTTCACCGCTCCTAAGTCTTGGTACAGAGACCTGGTACATTACTTGCAGTCAGGGCTATTGCTAGAACATTGGAGTTCCAAACAAAGGAGAGCGCTGCGTTTGAAATCAGCTTCCTACCAAATCGTAGAGGGCATATTGTTCAGAAAAAACTATGATGGAGTCCTCCTAAGATGCTTGGAGAAAGAAGATGCTAAGAAGGTGATGTCTGAGTTGCACGATGGCCCGGCTGGGGGACATTATTCAGGGGACACTACAGCCCACAAGGTTCTCAGAGCCGGTTACTACTGGCCAACACTCTTTAGGGATGCACACGCACACGTCAGAAAATGTGATACTTGCCAAAGATGTGGTGGGAGACAAACCCCTAAAGCCAGTAATGATCGCAGAGCCTTTCGAACAATGGGGAATAGACGTCATTGGAGAAATAAAGCCAAATTCTTCCCTGCTGCACAAGTATATTCTAACTGCAACTGATTATTTCACTCGCTGGGTCAAGGCTATCCCATTGCGCAAGATAAACGAGGACGAAGTCATCAGCTTCTCACAAGATCATATCATGACCAGGTTTGGAGTTCCAATTTCCATAGTTTTTGATAATGCTAAATACTTTTCATCAATTAAATTGACTGCATTTGCTCATGAAAAGGGAATAAAATTGCATTACTCTGCTAACTACTACCCTCAAGGGAATGGCCTGGCGGAATCCTCCAATAAAAACCTCATTAGAATCCTGAAGAAAACTGTCATAGAAAACCAGCGAAGTTGGCACTCAGCCTTACCCAACGCCCTGTGGGCTGACAGAGTCACTCCCAAGTCTGCCTTGGGAGCGTCACCTTATACCCTTGTGTACGGAAAGGAAGCCATCCTGCCTCCCAATATTTTGCTATCGTCTTCCATACTAGCTCAAGAGTCTAGGGGGTCGGATGATGAGGTTCTGCAAATAAGAATATATAATCTCCTAAAAGCAGAAGAAGCCAGATCCAAAGCTAGAGAACGCTTCAGACAACAGCAGGAGGTAGTCAAAAAATGGTTTGACAAACATAAAGCTGGGAAGAAGGACTTTGAATTAGGAGACTTGGTCCTCAAGTGGGACCACCCCCATGATGAAAAGGGAAAGCATACCAAATTCCAGCAGTTATGGGTAGGCCCCTTTCAGATCGTAGCCAAACTTGGCCCCGCCACCTATAAGCTCCAAGATTTACAAGGATGGGAGGAGAACTTGCCAGTTAACGGTTTGGTTCTCAAGCCCTACTTTTCTTAGTTTTTGTTTTGTTCTGCCTTGTACATAAATAAGTTGTGTGATTGTTTTCGAGTCATGCTTTCATTTGTTTTAATTTTAAGTTTTGATTTTCAATAAGGGAACGAACTTGTGGTTGCCTGGAAGATACTAAGGTCTTTTGGGAATAGCAAATATGTTGAGTATCAGCCTGTGTATTGCTTAAAGAATTCTTCCAGCCTAACGATTTTCTCGAATAAAATATGGTGTGCATTGAAGTCCTGCTTAACCCCTATGAATTAAACCGGATTCAGAGAGTCTGGAGTACTATGTCGGGGCTCCATCCACGTCACATTTAAAATGTTCTAAGGAGCGACAGTAAAAGACCCATGGGAGGAAGCAAGGTGAACAGCGTATTAAATATAAATGATCCCATGCCAAGAAACAAATGCCAAAAGGGCAGCTAAAGAGTCAGACTTCTAGAAAAGTACCATAAATCAAAGCAAGTGCTAAAGCATAAACACTAAATTGCCAAAAGATCCTCTCCGTCCGTGAGCTAGGACTTAAAGTACACCACTCACACAAAAGGGCACTATGGGATAGAGGATCCTGAATTAAAATTCAGTAAGAAAGGCGCACAGAAGGACTCAGATGAAAACGACAAAAAAGGCACAAAAGTGTTAAAATAGCATGGAAATGAGGAACAAACGAATACTGCTGTTTGCTATATGCTGCAGCCCTGTGGTGTCCACGCTGTTAGCTTCCTGAAAACAGAGGTAATAATGAAACTCATACTCTGGCCTCGGCATGGTTATTTGGGCTTGAGAGTCTCGAATTTCCTTTCCCCAAAGGACTGGCATCAATGATTAAGATACATACTTCAGTGATATGAGAAATCTAGATAGCTGGAAGAATTCGATGGATGCATTTGTTGCAGAACAGTCTGCTACTCAAAGACAATAATCACCCAGAGATCTAGGTTCCCCAGGTAATCGCCAGTTGTTGCTACCGCAACAAGTTCTCCCCGAATTTATTTTACTTAAACTCTGGGGCCCCTCCTCATCTTTTTACTTGGTTTGACTATGAAATGCTTGAACCCCTCGGGCTTATCTTTCTTTCGTTTAACCTTGAAGTTGGATGCCTGCTGATTTGTGTGCCATGTTTGATTTCGGTTTGAGTCGGGCGTGTTTGGCTTACCACCTGAAGAAAGGTAAGATCTTGCCTTCGTGAAGAAAAATGATTTTTGGCTGCGGTAATCCTTAATGCTGTTTTCATCGTTGATTTTTTCTTTATGATCGGGCCTTCTTTGCTGTTGGATCGGAAGCTGTGAAGTTCTAGCTCATCCGCCGTTGTGGCTCCCCGATCGTTCTTTCGTCCGAAGTCCAGTTCCCCCCGATGCCCGATTCAATTTTAAGCCTGCGATCGCTTGCTCAAAAGTTTCTACTCACCCGCCGTTGCGGCCGGGAAGAGGTAGTTGGCCTCCGTTTCAAGTATCATCCGACGTCCGACCCTGTCTTCCCCCGCCCAAACTTATTCTTTTCACCTCGTCGCCTGCCTCCAACCATTGTTCCGTCCGCCGTTGCGGATGAGGCACCCTTCCTGGTTCCCGAAGCATTCTTCCTCCCGACGTCCGATCTCCTCCTTTTTTCGCCCATGCTCTCAAGCATCCGGTCCTTATGCTCCTCCGCCGTTGCAGCCCCTGAAGTCTTGTCCCGTCCAATGCATAAGCTGGCCGACCGCCGATTTACAATTTTGCCACCTCAAGCTTAAGCAAGTACTCGCCCGGACAAACCAGGCCAGCTTCTTGTGGATCTATCGTTCTAGTGGGTAAGTTTAAATGTTTAAGTTTTCAGTTCAATGAATAATGCACCAAGATTGTTTGCAGGAGGAATCCCATGGGTCGACAAGGTGATCTGGAGCCAAGGAAAGGACAAAACGAGCGAATGACAGAGACACCTACAAGGTGGATTCATCAGTTACTGGTCAGAAGATAAGCGCTCACAGAAAATGATTGGGAAAACGCAGCGGCCAGGAGATGAAGCTGAAGCGTTGAGGATGCCGGAAGAGGACACGCTGGAAGGCAGCCCAAGGGGCAGCAGTTCTAGTTTAAATATTTAGCAGTAGGACTGAGAAAGGGCTTTTTCCCTGGAAAAATTTGTATTTGTTTACTTGTAAGATGAACTACTTCGTTTTGCATAGGAACTGCAATTTTTGCCTGTCGGAGAGAGTGAAAAGCGAAATATATCAATGCAAACTCAATGAATAACGCTGAAGAGGAACTATTTCGTTTTTAGCAGTGTTTCATTTACTGTAAGAGTATTCGATATTCTGAACCTATGTTCTTATTAAATGTTCTTCAGTAATTTCCAGATATTTTTTGTCGTGAGTAATGGATGTTGTTATAAAATAATCGGCTATCTGGTTATTTGAATATCTGTAAGTGTTCATGTGCTTTAGAAGAAGTATCAGCTACCTATGATTCTTCTTTGTGTATGTGAAAATGTATTGCTCACCCAAAATAATAACCGTGCTCCCTAGGGATAGTGTAGATAGTTAGCTTATTTCTTTTGTATCTGGTTTGGTTGCTCGCGAGCACAAGACGAGAGGTAAGAACCTACGCACCACTTTGTGACCGCTCCCTGCAGCTTGATCACTCTGCATTTAGTTAGGCACTTGCATATCATTTCTTTAAGTCAAAATGCAAAAACTCGGTGGGCCGGGCCGCAACCGGTAAAGCCTTAGTTTTGTTCCTTGACCTACGGTAGCCGGACCGCAAACCGGACGGATTCCCTATTCCAAACAGTCAACGGGCTAGTTGGGAACGTTGATTGGGGAGAATCCCTTACTGTTGCCTCCTACGATTTTCCGGGCCTCAACACCACCTTACTTATAAATGCCCTTTTATCGCGAAGGTGCGAAGAGTTTGGTTTCATGGTCATCCCGTTTTTGAACATTCTGAAGCTTTTCAACAACCAACCTCTCTTAGTCAGGTTGGACCCAATCACCCAGCCTCTGTATTTCATGTTGGGAGCAAAATCTCAACCTCTGTAGGTCATGTTGAGAGCAAACAGTCAGCCACTGCTAGTCATGTTGACACCGTTGAGAAAACTGGTCGTTTGAAGTACAAACTTAAGTTCCCTTGTAAGCTATGTGAGGGAGATCATCTTACTCACCAGTGCCCTGCTATCGTAGAGGTGCGAAGAATGTGGTCCGAGACTCAAGAATTTCCTTCTCCTGAACAACCTATAGTTTCTCAACAACCTACTCAACCTTTGGTTGATCAAGTGGTCGAACCAATCACAGATTTGGTTGATCCCACTCTTCTTTCGGAGAGTGATCCTAATGTGATTGAACCAATGTCATCTTTGGTCAATCCCACTCTCCAAAGGGAGAGTGACTTTCTCGAAGCGGTTGAATCGATTCCATTATCGATCAATCCCACTCTTCCTTTGGAGAGTGAAGTGTCTGCTAGTCACATTTTCTTCACTGCCAGTTCAGAACTTACTGAACAAGGGGGCATTGAACCCGCTTCGGATCAACCCCCACCAAGCTCTCGGATTGCTTCCTTTGATTGGGATAGCCTAGTTGAGCCGCGCCTTCCTTCTGATGCACCTTTCTAGATAAAGGTAAAAGTTGAACAATACATGATTGTTCCTTGTATTGCTGATGAAGGAGCCTCAGTTAGTATTTTGTCTGCTCGTGCTTGGCGAGGCATGGGATCTCCCAGCCTTGTGTCGACATCTAGTCAATTACTGACGTTTGATAGAAGAACTTGTATAGCCTTGGGAATTCTTGCTCAAACACCTGTTACTTTGGGTGGGAAGACCGTCTTAGTTGACTTCATGGTGATAAAAGACCCCTTGGACTTCAATATGCTCCTTGGATGTGATTATATCTATGACATGCAAGCTATGGTGTCAACATTCTTTCGTGTGATGTACTTTAATCATGGCGAAGAAATTGTCACTATTGATCAGTTGGATTTTCTTGATCCATCTTTTGACCCAACTAGAGACCAGGTCTTTCCTTTATCGATTCGCAGTGTTTCTATAGACACTACCCCACCACAGGTGAGCTATGTGGCCTCATGTCCTTTGCGTTCAATTGCTACTGAGAAGCAGCCTCTGTTTTCATGCTTACCTTCTCGAGACTTGGTCCCAGCAGTTGAATAGGTGACTCATCCTATACAGACTATGGAGCCTGCTCTCCACTCTGTCGATCCATTTGAAAGTTTAGACATGTGTCCTATCTTGGATGATCTCCTTCCTTTGGATGAAGTCTCCCTAGAGTCTTTGATACAGTCTGACCTTCTTTTGGATGTTGGTTCAGTTGTGACTAAGTATAACCCTGATTTGCCTAGTAAGCCTGACCTTTCTTCTTATGTTGGTCTTGTTGAGTCTTTTGACTCTTCCTTTGAACAACAAGTCATCCTGATGAGTTTGATTTTTCTTATGAATTTTTCAAATCCTGTGATACTGAGTTTGTTCCTGCAGACTCTATATCCCTTGTTGATTTTTGCTCTCCTTCTGAGGTTGATCTTACTGATTATAAACCCTCGAGCCTTGGTTCTATAGAATCTTCTTCAGTCGATTCTTCCTTGACTTTACCTTTTGTATAAGATAGCAAAGCCACATGTGTTTTGTAGACACTGAGAGGGGGGGTGAATCAATGTAAAGTAATTTTTACAATTTTTCTTGACCTGTCACACTTATCTATCAATTCATCATTTCATTATTCTACCAAACTCATAATCATTTCATAAACTTCATCATATCATAGCATTTAACTCATCAAGAACCATAACACAGAAGAACACCACACCATATAAATTTGTAATCTTTTTTTTTTATTAGTTTTGGTTCGGCTACAACCGTTAGGCAAAATCAGCACCTACTGATACATAGAGGACCTACTCTGCATCCAGGACCCTGCCTGGTTTTCTTAGACCCTGCTAAGAAGGGGTTTGAGGTATCCTAACCTCAAAAAGCGAGTCAAGCTTGCATTTACATTAAAGCTTACTGTCATATCAACATCATCTATTTCTTCAATCAATTCAGCTGCTGGTCAATACTGCTGATCATCTGCTCAACTCTGATCATGCTCATCATCAATGCTGCTCACTGTCACTTCTTCAAACCTCCTTGTTTCTGTCAGCTTCAACTAACAAGGGTGCTCCAAGACCCTGCAATATGTTCTTCAAAGTATTTCAACAGTCTTACTCGATCTCTGCCACACATTTACTGGTCTCACACTTTACCACTGTCACCTTCTTGCTGCTTATACTTAATCAAGCTACCTCTGTCTTGAACTCTTCAAATCTGCTCTGGACTTCTCAAATAAGCCTGCTTTGAGTTTCTCTAACAACTCTACTCTGAATTTTGCAATGCTGGTTCACTTGTCATACTATCTTGTCAAGTCAATGTAGGTCACTGTCAAGTTGTCGCATAAAGATGCTATAACTGCTGCATCACTTATCACTTCAACAAAGTCTACTTTCAAGGTGTAACAGTTTGCTGTTCAACCTTCTCTTACTGTTTATACTCCACTGATCTCTTCATACCTCAGCATTCTTCATCATGCTATATATCACTGCTTTTATCCTTCACAGTTTATATCAATATCATACTAAATCACATCATTGTATCAGCATAACACAGAACTTACCTTGTACATCATATACCTTAGCATGGGAGATCATCATCATCAGCCTGTATACATCAAGGTCTTTATCTGTGTAGAATGAAGAAACTCAGACTACATTTGTTGTTTAGGAAGAACCCTAAACCCTGTGTAACCATACAAATTTGGATTGTGAGAGCAAGTGCTGTAGGTGTCAACAGAGGCAGCCAACATTCAACCATATGCTGCTGCAGAAGTCTGTTCTAACTCAGTGGTTGAACCTTGGGTATAGACCACTGCTCTTCATCTTATCTTCATGGCTTTTTCTCATCAAAAGGGTTGTCTCAATTCAAGTCAACTGAACAAAATCTAATACTTCTTACCCATTCATTACTGTTAGGGTATCAACAAATCATCATCATACATGCGTCTATACCTTCACTTGTATATGCTACTGTATTTGTAACTAGGGCATTCTCATCACTTCATCATTATACTTTTTCTGTCAACATCATCAAGGGCATAATATATGTCTTCAAGGTCTGTTGCATCATTCTATTTGTATTGTCCATTCAGTATTTCAAGACAAGTCTTCAAATATTTTCAACTTAAACAAAACTTTGCTGCTGTTTCAGACTGCAAACACTTTACCTGTGCAAACACCTGTGTAATTCACACTTCAAGTTTGGACTGATGATCATCTTCATGCTGGCCTGTGAATTAGCTAGCACACAGTCAACTCAGGACTGTGTCTTCTCTTGCAAACTCAAGACTGCCATCTTAGATTGTGTATCAAGCTGCCACTGTGGGTGTCCTTAGATGATAGAGAAAATAACCCAAACAATGTCCACACTAGGACTGTGTAGAAGCTGGAAGAAAACTTCAAGTGTTGTTTCACAACCACTATAAACATTCAATGTACCATACTTTAGCAGTGCATGTCCTAGCATCATGTATTTACTGTATAGGAGTGCATTATCACTTTTTATGGCTTAACCTTAAAATTGAATCTTGACTTACTTGCTGAAGAATGTGCCCTTGTCCTCCAGTTGTCTTGCCCTTATACAAGTGTTACAATGTAGCAGCAGTAAGAATGGAAGTCTCCACGTTTTGGAATGTGTCAATAAATGATTCTTCTTCTATTCTGCAACAAGTTCTTAGCAAAATATTGTCATTGAATGTCTTGTCTGAAGTATGAACTGTCTTCAAACAATATGCAAAGAATATCTCTTCTTGATGTCTTCAGATCTTCAAACTCTTGCCATTAGACTTCATACTTGGCCTGCGACATACCTGCAATCTTTGATAAAGGGCTTCTTTTTATGCTTTTGATTGTCTGTGTGCCCCGAATTAGTGCTTCAAGATCAGACTGTAATTTTTCTTTTAAAAGATGCTGGTTGCTTCCTTCACTTTTGAACTTTGCTATGTGAATATAACAGTCAACAAAAGACCTAATAAATATATGTCAAATCAGTCACCAAGTAAACCTTTTCTGCCTCCTAAATCTCACTGAGACAACTTCAGAAATCTGCTAAGATATATCTGCACTTCACGAAATACATTAGGGCTTCATACTACTGTAGCAACTCGAGTTCTGAGTTATATCAAAACATGATTCAATGTTTGATTTTTGACTATTTGATGCTGATCTCCTTGTCTTACAGCTACCCGAAGATTAGAGAGTAAGTAGACTTCAACGCAAAACTTGTTCCACTGTAAATTCTACTCCTCTCTTTGTATACTGTGGCTGCGTTATAAGAGCTCCTTCTAACCCGAAATTCAGAGCACTATATTCAACAAAAACTTGCTTACATTTCACCTTCATTGGATTGACCCCAAGCAAAGTCCAAAATGACTACTGTAAACCTTGAGAGATGTTTTTGAAAAGAAAAACATAGACTGCTGTAATTTCCACAGTCTGCCTCACCGAAAAACACAGTCCACTGTTGCTGCTGCGTTTTCCCTTATCTCCTGTTGCCTAAATCCCGAAATTTCCTTAGTCAAGCTGATCCAAATTTCCACTTCAGTCTGCTCCTTTGCTGCCCGAAAATCAGAGAAAAAAAAACTTTAAAAAAAAAATTTCTGTCTGTAGAAAATCTGAGTTTACTGCTTGCTGGTTTAAATGCACATTTAGTGTTTTTCACTTCAGTCGGTTTTGCATAGGCTTGAAGCTACTTACAAGAAATTTTCTGAACAATTTTAAACACACAGAAAACTACTAACAGGCAGAAATAAACATTTGGACAGTCACACCATAAAATATTTGACTCAGAGATTTTTGGCTAATCAGCCCTGGAAAAACCCCCACGGGGAAAACCAGTCAGAGAGAGGAGAGATTTATTATTTCCTTCAGCAAAAAGATCAAAGATTAAAATTACAGTCAAATATTCCAACTTATCTCAACCCAGAATTTGACCAGCAACAAACTTTTTCGATTTCTGTGCATGAACAGCTCATCGATTTCTGAGCCAACCAAACAGCAATAAATGCAGGCCGTACACTTCAAACTGACCTCGATTTCTATGCAGAAATTGTACAGCATTTATTGCAGGGCCGTACCCTCGATTCATGTGCCGTCTGTACCCTCGAACGGTGTGCAAATTTAATGCTGTCCGTACAGCAATTAATGCAGGCCGTACAGACCCAAAACTCCTCGATTTCTGTGCTGGAAAATTAATGCAAACCGTACAGCATTTAATGAGCCGTACTATCCCTCGATTTCTGTGCAAGCAGAGTGCAGCCATACACCATTAATGAGGCTGTACTATCTTCTCGATTTATGTGCTTGAGTTAATGCCCTGTACTCCTCGATTTCTTTGCAAAAAAATTTCCTGGAAAATATGCCAAAACCCTAGCTCGAAAATCCTTCTCTCTCAGCTCTTCCTTCTCTTCTCCTGAAAATGAAAAGTGAAATGTCCTTTTGCCTCCCTTAGCCTTTTGAATAACCCTAAGTGAGTTTCTAATCCAACAGTGGAAAAACAATCTAATCCAACGGATGAGAATCAATGAGAGTAAAAATCCCTTTTATTTATTTCTCATAAATAAAATTACTCTCACTCACTTAAATTTATCAAAAAGTGACTTTATGGTTATAAAGTCTCATTAAGTGACATTTAATGTGAGGGTCACCTTTTTCCCTCTTAAAGTGACTTAGGCAAAAATTAAGTCACCTAGGGAACATCTGCCTAGGTACAAAAACTAACACTCCCTCTTACCGAGGAAGGTGTTCCGTACCACTCCCAACTTATCTCTGAAGAAGACGAACTTACCCCTCCCCAAAGACTTCGTCAAGATATCAGCTACCTGCTCATCAGTGGAAATATGCCGAAGCTCAACTGCCCCTCTCTGAACGTAGTCTCGAATGAAATGGTATCTGATCTCTATGTGCTTTGACCTGTCATGGAACACTGGATTCTCAGAGAGCTGAATGCAACTCTGATTGTCATAGTAGATCACCGTAGGCCTAAGCTCCTGATCAAACAAATCTACCAAAAGCTTGCGAAGCCACAGTGCTTCACAAGTAGCCTGACTGGCTGCCATATATTCAGCCTCAGCCGAACACAATGCAACGGACCTCTGTTTCCGGCTGAACCACGACACTGCTGCCGAGCCCAAACTGAAACAACAACCGGAAGTGCTCTTCCGATCCCGCACGCAACCTGCCCAGTCTAAATCTGTAAAACCAACCAATCTGACTCCATCCGAACCCCTGTAGTCCAGACCATAATCCACTGTCCCTGCAAGATATCTCAAAATGTGCTTTACGGCTGTCCAGTGCACACTCCTAGGCTCAACCATGAACTGGCTAAGAGTGTTCACCGCAAAGCACAAATCTGGCCTAGTGTTGACCAGATACATCAACGACCCAATAAGCTGACGATATACAGTGGGATCCACCAACTTGCCCTCGGAAGCATGGAGTTGCTTCCAGTTGGTGATCATAGGTGTACTCATAGGCCTGCAGTCCTCCATCCGGAATCTCGTCAGAATATCAGTTGCATACTTTGCCTGTCCAAGGAAAATATGCCCAGGCTCCTGCCACACCTCCATCCCCAAATAATAGTGCATCAGCCCAATATCAGTCATCTCGTACTCCGAAGCTAAGTCTCTCTTGCAATGTACAATGAGACGTTCA
>LPNX010423042.1:3282-36212 GCA_001517045.1 Pseudotsuga menziesii | reverse complement strand
AGCCACATCCTCATCATCAGCCCCTCTCTGAGAAGTACTACCCTGTACAAGACCCCTCCTGGTCTCCTCCTGCACAAAGTCATCCCAAAGCCTCTCCCAATCAGGTAGGTTCTCCCTGCCCACTATAGCCTGTACAAAAGCCCCCCAGGACTTTGAAGCCCCGTTCACTGCTGTCCATACAAGCTCTGTAGGGGCAACCTTCTCCCCAACTGCTGCAAGTTCATCCCGAACTGCAGAAATCCTAGTAAGGTAAGCTGTGACTCCCTCTCCTCCATTCATCCTGATACTCTTGAGTTTTTCTCTGAGAACCATTTTCCGGTTCTCATTAGAACTCTCATACAGGCTGATCAAGGCTGTCCACATCTCATGAGCCTTGTCCTTTCCTGAAATGTGAGGAATAATGTGATCTTTAACCGCATCAAGAATAATTCTTCTAGCTTTGCAGTCGTTCTTATTGAAGGCTGTGAGGGCTGCTGCATCTGTAGATGCAGAAATGGTAATGGGGTTTGCAGTAGTGTTCCTCACTATGTCTGGCCACAACTCATTCTCTTCAAGTAACAGCAAAATTCTGGCCTTCCACGGCACAAAATTCCCTGTCCCATCCAGCCTATCCTCCAATCTAAGTCCTGTAGCCATCTCAACAACAACTCAACAAAGTGCTGTTCACTGACAGAAGTAAAATAACAAAAATTTCTGAATTCTGGAAATTACTGTGTGTCTGCAAAAATCACTGTTTTCTGCCCCCTTTGCTTTGATACCATGTAGAAAATCTGAGTTTACTGCTTGCTGGTTTAAATGCACATTTAGTGTTTTTCACTTCAGCCGGTTTTGCATAGGCTTGAAGCTACTTACAAGAAATTTTCTGAACAATTTTAAACACACAGAAAACTACTAACAGGCAGAAATAAACATTTGGACAGTCACACCATAAAATATTTGACTCAGAGATTTTTGGCTAATAAACCTTGGAAAAACCCCCACGGGGAAAACCAGTCAGAGAGAGGAGAGATTTATTATTTCCTTCAGCAAAAAAATCAGACATTAAATTTACAGTCAAATATTCCAACTTATCTCAACCCAGAATTGACCAGCAACAAACTTTTTCGATTTCTGTGCATGAACAGCTCCTCGATTTCTGAGCCAACCAAACAGCAATAAATGTAGGCCGTACACTTCAAACTGACCTCGATTTCTGTGCAGAAATTGTATAGCATTTATTGTAGGGTCGTACCCTCGATTCTTGTGCCGTCTGTACCCTCGAACTGTGTGCAAATTTAATGTTGTCCGTACAGCAATTAATGCAGGCCGTACAGACCCAAAACTCCTCGATTTCTGTGCTGGAAAATTAATGCAAACCGTACATCATTTAATGAGCCGTACTATCTCTCGATTTCTGTGCAAGCAGAGTGCAGCCGTACAGCATTAATGAGGCCGTACTATCTTCTCGATTTCTGTGCCTGAGTTAATGCCCTGTACTCCTCGATTTCTTTGCAAAAAAATTTCCTGGAAAATGTGCCAAAACCCTAGCTCGAAAATCCTTCTCTCTCAGCTCTTCCTTCTCTTCTCCTGAAAATGAAAAGTGAAATGTCCTTTTGCGTCCCTCAGCCTTTTGAATAACCCTAAGTGAGTTTCTAATCCAACGGTGGAAAAACAATCTAATCCAATGGATGAGAATCAATGAGAGTAAAAATCCCTTTTATTTATTTCTCATAAATAAAATTACTCTCACTCACTTAAATTTATCAAAAAGTGACTTTATGGTTATAAAGTCTCATTAAGTGACATTTAATGTGAGGGTCACCTTTTTCCCTCTTAAAGTGACTTAGGCAAAAATTAAGTCACCTAGGGAACATCTGCCTAGGTACAAAAACTAACACTGTCTACTGTAGCTGCTACATTACCCAAAATTCTCCGCAGTGATCAGCCCAAAATTCAGAGCTCTCATTCACCCGAAATTGCACACTAAAAATGAAATCTTGAGATGGTATTTATACTAAATCTCCTCCATATTTTGCTGAGCCGACTTGTATTTTATTATTATTTTTAATGGGGCCGACATACTATAAAACAATATTTTATATATATATATTTTTTTATGCTGAGCCGACATGACCTCATTTTTATTTGAAGCCGACATTACAAAAATAAATTTAATATTTTTATTTTTCACACAAACCCTTTCTTACCATAAGCAAGGGTGTCCTTAGTGGGCTTCTTCAAAAGCATTTTCAAGGCTTCTTTAAGACACTTCAATGCTTCATCAAGCTCACAAGAGGGACCATGCATCATCAACAAGTTTCCAAATGTGTCCAAGAGCCATGTTCTTCATGGTTATGTCCTTCTTGCCATGTCTTCATCAAAGTGCCATCATGCCACCATGAGAGGGCGACCATCAAACCACCAAGCGAGGGCACTTCATGGGCTTCTTCAACAACCCTCAAGGCTTCAGGACCATCTCCAGGGTCTTCAGCATCATCAACGGGACTTCTTCAACATCTTCAGCAAGGTGGTGGCATCAATGACATCTTGTGGGGCCACTGCAAGTCCATGTTGGCATCAATGACAATTTCATCAACATGTTTCTGCCAAAGTGACCTGCATCGGATCTTTTCTTCTAAATATGATTCTAATGTTGTTGTTTCTTGGAGACAGGATTTTTAGTTGGATTCACAACTGTTTACTGGCCTTGTCTTGTTGTTCAAGCTGTAACTGCATTTGCATGTATCTTGCTCGCGCTTTTGAGCCTGATGCTGGCTTCCACGCTTTTAGCTCGTTGTATAAGCCCTCATATTTGTTCTCATTGTTGCTAAGCCTTGTATCTTTTTGCCTTTGCAACTTGACACCCTTTACCTTGAGGAGACGTTCCCCGAGTGTCTTTATCTTGTTTGCTTTCCTTGCACATGGAACTAGTTTCGCCTGTCTATGACACTCGTCTCCTCGCATTTACAGCATTCTTTCTGCTCTCCTTCGAGCTCGTTAAAAACAGTAAGGAGGTCGCGAGTTGACTTTTTTGGACTCGTTAAAATTTCACGGGAAAGATATTGAGTTTCTTTAGGCCCAGGTCTGACTCCTCAAAATAGACTTGACTACCGAGTAAACTTGTCTGTTCAGGCTAGTTAAGAATATGTGAATGGGCATCCACATTGGTGGTAGGTTATCACTTTCTCAGACCGTGTGGAATAATACGAGAAAGAAACACTCTCTTTTCTATGGAATTGAGAAGAGTATTCTCAGGCATAGGTTTATCGCTTTTCCGGACCCGAGGGACTAAATTTACGGAAAAGGAACCCCCGGTATGAGCTTAGTTTTCTCTTTTTTGTGCTCTGGACCAAAACATGAAAAAGATTTCGAGTGTACTTTATGTCTTTGTCATGCTCGTTAAACCCTAAAGAACAAAGCATCGAGTTTATTGTTGTAAGCCCCATTTCTCGTAATCAAATGGATCTTTCCAAGTGATCTTGCCTTCCTTCACACTCGTAAAACTCAGGCTATATGCTGCTTTTGAAGGAGCATTGGGTAGGTGGTAATTTAACCTTTTTCGGACCTTCCTGACTAAGTACGAAAAAGGTGCGCCTTTTCTTCTTCGAAAGTTAAGAGAGTTCTTCTTTGGTATGTTTTATACTTTTTCGGCCTCAGGAGACTAAAGTGTACGAAAAAGCACCCCCCTGGAGTCTTCTTTGGAGTTTTCAGACTCTCTAAACTATGAAAACACTGTCAAGCATGTACTAGTTCGGGCTCGTAAAATCCACGAATCAGTGCTTTATCAAGCATTCTTCTGTCTTTTCTTCGAGCTTGCCAAAAATGAAGATGGCCCCGAGTTTGCTTTTTTGAACTCGTTAAACCTTTATAAGAAAGAGGGGAAGGGACGTTCATTCACATGTTTTTTACATCATTGCAGCAAGTCTTGTTTCCTTGAACAAAGCACCAGTTTTGAGTCTATCAACAGTTGGGTCCCAATATTTTGACCTT
The DNA here is from genome assembly GCA_001517045.1 of Pseudotsuga menziesii. NCBI lineage: Eukaryota > Viridiplantae > Streptophyta > Pinopsida > Pinales > Pinaceae > Pseudotsuga > Pseudotsuga menziesii. The sequence goes on along the minus strand of LPNX010423042.1, from coordinate 32,243 downwards.
ATCTCGATTCAGAGTTTCTTACTCCTCCAGTTGGTTTCTTTTCCAATTATATGGGGAATCTGTCAATGTCTCCTACATTGCAGATTTGTTTCATTGATCATTTTGTGTCAAAAGCTGCCTAAGTCACTTTTGTGTCGTGCTCACTGTTCAAGGATTAAACCTTTGTCGGTCATTCTGCAGTTGCCTTGACCTTTTGTGTTGGCCATTCCCTGGTATCAGTTCATTACATCATGTCTTCAGCGTTCCTTATCGTTAAATTCAGTACCAATTCCAGATCCAATTAGTCTTTGACTTACCTCATGTTGGATGATGAAGGATGCCTTAATGCCTTCCTTCCAACGGATCTCTTTCTATCGACTGCAACACATCTTGCTCTGAGAATGAGATTTAGAGTTTTATGACAGTACCTTGGGGATTGTTGTCATTAGTGGCAATTTCCCTCGCTATTGGGTAGTGGGAATACATTAATGTCTCCTACTCGATAGATTCTTCAAGTATTCGACTACAAGTCCTTGTATTCACACTTGTTAGAATGTACTAGGTACCTTGGGGACCATTTTCATTAATGGTGGTTTCCCTCGTGTTTGTTAACAGTTCTCATTATTGACCGATAATCAAACGGTTTCCTCCATGTTCAACTTCAACTCCTTTATTCGCATGGTTAGGATTCGTACCTTTTTGGGCTGTTTGTATTGGAGACATTGGGCCGACAGTAGCATTATCATTTTTTGCTATTTCCCAAGTTGCGCAAGACCTTGTTACACTTTATATGACATTTTGCTGAGACATAGATCCACGTTGTATTTTTGTGGCTATGATCAATTATCGAGTATGGATCCACCTTGTTCATTTGTGGCCATGACTCCTTTAGATTTGATATGGCGCCTTTTTGCATATTGAGCGACCATGATAGTTTCATCAGTTATACATATGTTGGATCCGCCTATATCTTTATGGCGATGTTTTGTATATGGACTTGTATGTCCCAGAGATCAGTTTTTCTGACATTTATCTCTCTTACAAGTACCTTTGTTTGAGCCTTTTGATCTTGGATTCTCTGCTCTCTCCATACTCAGTTGTTTCCTTTATAATGTATTTTGGCTATCGTCTTCCCCTCTAACCTCATACATTAGGGGGCATCTGTTATAGCTTAAAATGACACATCTCTACCTGTGACCACTTTCCCATGATTCCGTTGCATCTCGACACTTCATGAAAAGTCACTGAAAGTCATTGAAAACCTAACTTGGGGGACCCATATCTTGAGTTCTGTAACTCCGTTTGACCTCATCTCTGCACCGTTGGAAAGATATTTCTGTTAACTAAAACTTTCCAGAAGACACCAAAGTATGAAAATGCCTAGAAATACCCTAAAAATGAGTTTTTTGTGTATACGCGACTTTCCTTAAGGCAAACCCGCGTACGTACGCGACTTGCTCTATATAATACCCACATACGTACGCGACTTGCTCTATATAATACCCACGTACGTACACGAGTTGCTATATATAATAGTTGCATACGCCTTATATACATGACCTTCTGTATTGGCAACCCGCGTGTATTCCTCGTGTACGCGACTGTTGTTTTTGCAACCCGCGTACGCCTCTTAAAAATGTCAAAAAACACGTCTTTTGAGTTTCGGGTAGTTTGGGTAGTTATGCAACTGAATCCTTCAATTGTAACTACTTTGTCTTCGCCCCTAACTCTTCCTTAGGCATATAAATAGAGGTAGGGAGGCCCATGACAGGGACTTGAATCTTTGCATTGTTATGCTGGAGGATTTGGAGCTCTCTTTGCCCACACCTTTGCCCTGGCGATCATCCCCTTGTGTTGCAGAGCTTGGAGGCTGAGTTCCTTGGAGAAGAGAAGCAGCAGAACCGGATCAAGGTTTCGTGAGGTGCCGAACTTGAAGAGAAGGTATACTTGTATTTGTTTTCAAGATTAATAAAGATGTGATGTCCTTCTTCTTCCCAAATAATTGTTCAATGTGTGATTGAAACTCTGTTTATGATCATATGATGATGTTAATCATATCATTATTTCATGTTTATTTGATCATCATTGCTTTATATGTGGTCATATTGGTTTGAGGAAGGTATAACTTGTTTTGCAGGTCTCTTGGAGCAAGAGGAGCAAGAGGAGCAAGAAGAGGATTGAAGGGCTGCTTGGATCAACCTTCGTTTGGCTAAGGTATCAACCATTCTAATCTATGAATCTTGCTTATATATGCTTGTTGAACATTATACATCCTTTCAACCCCAGTATGTTGATGGCCTCTTAAACCCTATCCATAGGATAATTTCCTTTACAACAAAGACAACTACCCCAGCTTTGGAGGAGCGAGTGAAAAACTCAAAAATTATTGGTCGTTTGTTCAACAGCCAATAATAACCAAGGAAAAAAACACTCTGGACTAGTCGGCTTGATGTCCAAGTCCGGGAAACCGATCATTTTATAAAAAATTAAATGCTAGGACACTTTTTACAATCTCCCCAAGGGGGTATGAACATGTATTTACAAAAAGTTCTGAACAGAGTCCCAGGAAAAGGTTGGTGGACTTTTGAATTTTGATCACGAACAAGTGTACTTGTTCAATGCTCTGGTGGCTCACCGAAAAATCCACTAAGTGCAAAAATTAGTGGATAACACCTGCCAAAACAGCCTCCTAGGTTGCCTGCGTTGTCAAACTAAGCCCACCAGGCTCTCTGGGATGGGGGTATTATGGTACAAACAAGTGGTTGCACCCCTATGTTCCATACAAAGCCCTAGGAGATCCAAATAAAATCATTCCTTGGAGGCTCTTGATAATTATTTCAACATGGATTCCAGTTAGAAAGATGTGATAAAGAAAGTTCTAGGTCAAGCTCGCTCACTAGAATATCATCACCATGTGGTTGTTCTTCTTGAGATTGTTCATTACATTCAACTGAGGATAAATGATCATCATCATTCATTTGATAAAGAAAAATATCACTATGCTCATTTGTGTCCTCACAAACTTTTTCTTCAACTACAATATGACCACATGATTGCTCTTCAACGAAAGTTTTATTAATTTCCACCTTTTCTTCTTTTGCAATGATATGATCAAGGTCTGAATCAAGATTCAGATAGGTTGGATACTGACTCAAATTATCATCTATTAGGGAATGACTATGGAGCTCCTCTTCTAAAGGCTCTTTAATGGACTCACAAATGGAAGGCTCTACTATGGATGCTTCTTGATGGTGATTAGGTTCCCTTCCACGGATCAAATCCAAGATTTGCTCTGTGACTGCGTTAGGTAATAATAGCAGAGTATCTCGTATGATTTGATTGATATCCTTCTTTGTTTCAACATGAGGTTTTGAAACATTATTCTCGAAGTACTCTATAACATTCTTATGGATTGCAGGCACACTCATAATTTGGAACATATCAGAAGAGGAATGGTCCAATTGAGAAAGCACTTCGTCAATAAATTGATTATCAACGGCTTAATCATTGCTAGGCTGACACTCTAAAATTTTATCCGTGTTCCTACTCCAACTATCAATTAACAAGTCTGTGAACATGTCATACCCAGTGATGGATCCCGGTGCTAAATGATCAAACCATAGTTGAAGATCCCCTTGCAAGGATTCTCTTAAGGCTCGCATATAAACATCTTCATTGTCTGCACCTCTAGATTCCATGTAATCCCAGAGGATGTCCAAATGACTTTCAATAGATATATCTTTATTTCCATTGAACCGGGGCATCCTCCTAGTGTAATCATTTGGCATAGGATGAGGTGCTGCCGGTATTTCAGAAAAGTCAAAAGGAGACCATTTGTCTTTCTTTTTAACAACTCTGGTTACTTGGCTATAAGGCTTTGACTGGGAATGATCTCTAGGTTCATGTCTACTTACAGGTCCACTCGGGATGGTCAGAAAATCTTTATTGCATGGGTGAGGAAGCTGGTGGGTTTCATAAAGATTGTGATAACTAGATTCATACGCATAATCATGCTCGAGATCATCCTCATACCCGTAGTCTGACCTCCATCTATTCCTTTCGCTTATTTGTCTATTAGTTTCAATCATGCTCTTGGTTACTTCCTTCAAGTGCTTCAAAAATACATCCGAATTCATTATGATTTATGGTATGCTCTAAGAACTTAAGATTAATATGTTGGGCACGATCCTTAGTGGAGTTGCGGGGTGGACTCGCCAGGTGAACCACACAAGTAATTCACCGAAAAAGATATGTCGTAGGGAAAGGTGAGGTATGTTTAACCAAGGTAGGCCTCTACCTCCCCGGCAACGGCGCCAAAATGTCATCACCTGCCTTGTAGTTGCCTGCTTAAGGTGGATCCAGAATGGATGGTAGAGGGGCAAGCAACTAAGGGGTGGAACCACGACTGCCTAGACTCCCAAATGGATGGTTGTCATGCCAATCAAGGAAGCCTTCACTTTAGGTTATCCTAGTCTAGGACAACAATGGGGGAGACCCGAATCTACTCTCGACAGAAGAGATCGAACCTAGACACCAGAAGAAGATCAGATGGGGCTTCAGGGTACTTAAGGTGTAAGGTGAATGGGAACCCTAGCTCTAGGGTTCAGGTACTAGCAACTGTCTTGGGAAACGCAACTATGACAGGGCGAGCACGAATAGAGTTGGGACTATCCAGTACCTAAAAATCAGACTCAGTAAAAGGTGTTTGAGCTATCAGTAAATGTTGGTAGATGGCAAAGGCTAAGAGCCTAAGGGCAGCGCTAGCTTGGAGATCAGTGCTTTGTATGCATTGGGCAATGGAGTCAGCAGTAAGACATCGTTTCAAGAAACCCAGTTGGGAAACACCTTGATCTACAAAACCAGAAAGCAATTGGTCCAGAAAAGCTAAGGTACAGGAAACCCAGCTCAGTAGATAGCTAGCGCTAGGGCCTAAAAAGACAAATTTGAAGCTTTAGGGGGTACCAAAAGGCTGAAGGCTCAGCGTTGACAATGAGAAGAGATCAGGGAGACCTGATCTACAAGCCCAAATCAGGAAAACAACAGGAAAATCAGATCTAGAAAAGTCAAAATCTGATGATGGGGCTAGGAGGCTGAAAACTGATTTTTTCAGATCTAGGGCAAACCAGGATGAATTAGCACAGCATTGAGGGTGTTTTGGGATGCTTGGGACCCAATCTATCAACCTATCACGTAAGATTTCAGAAAACCCTACTTCCGGAAAAGGCCAATTTTCAGTGAGAGCATTAGGGGCAGTTTCAGTCTATTTTTTAGATCCTGGTCAAACTGTTGAGCCTCTTGATAGCGTTGGGGTTGATTTGGACTGCCCAAGACCCAATCTATCCATCTGTGAAGTCAGAAATCAGAAAAACTCAAAACCCTAGCAGGTCAATTTTTTCAGTGGGGGTTATGTAGTTTTCTGCTGAAAAATCAGATCTAGGTCAATCTATGAGGAATTTGACCAACGTTCTAGTTGATTTAGTTAGGGGGAGGCCTGATCTATGAAACCCAGAAATGGTTTGGCAAAATATCGGACGGTTCCCTGATTATTTGATTTTTTTGGTTTTTAATTGTTTAGGAGTTTTCAGAAAAATAGTTAAATTTCAGCAAGGTACAATGGAATAAGATCAGAAAAGAAGAACTTACCTATGGATATTACCTAGATAAGCTTGTAGAAGTCTATAACAGTGACAATCCTAGCTATCCTGATCAATCCTTGAAGATCCCCGTGATTTCTATGGCATAGGCAAGCTCCAAGCCATCAAAGCGCCCCTACCCTGCATGAGCAAACGTCAACCATATCAGATTTGCACATACAAAATAAAGAAACTGAATGCTACAAGACAGTAAAATGAAGTAATCATAGATCACAATGAAACTAATGAAAACCCCCTAATCCAAGACGAAGAGAACCGAGCGAGTTGAGGTCCCCCTACAAAAACGCTCCAGCCAAAACGCCCTCCTGTAGACAAAACAATGATAGCCACGAAAAAAAAATAGATCTCATGAGAATTTCCATGATGCTAGTAAGCTGAAGACAAGCTAATCACCATTTGAGCACATCAGATGCAAAGCAAATCCAGAAAATTTTCACAGAAAAAGTTTTTCTATTATTCAGATCCAAGAGCCAAAGACCCCTTACAAATGAGAAGCTCTCTCCTTTAAATAGAAATGAGAGAACCTCAATCATAACCAACTCCTAACCACTCTCAAAACGAGTGGCTAAGATTAAAAGATACAATGTTCTAATCAATGATTGAGATGAGCTCAACATACAATACATGGATCAATATAATTATAATTTACCAAAGTGGACTTAAACCACCCAAATAAAGGTAACCTGCTCAACAAGAAATAAATGAAAGCACATGGTGGGTCCAATGAGTGTTTGACTAACTCCGTTTGGGTTTCCCCATGGCACAATAAATAATATAACAATTTAAAATTTTGACTTTTGTGCCTCCTTGAGGAAATCGTGGGTCTCCCAAAAAGCTCCAGAAAATATATGGGTCTCCCAAAAAGCTCCAGAAAATATATAAAATTTGCCCAAAAATAGGTGCGGGCCCCATAAAATGTTGAAACTGTTGGAGAAGGTGTGGAAGACATCACTCTCATCATTGTGACTCACCCCATGCCATTTCTTTGCCTCAGTAGCCCAAATCGATTTCTTCAATAGCCATTTGATCATTTTTTAATTTGCCTCGGGAAACGTGATACTGCTAAAAACAGCCTCCTAGGGTGCCTGCGTTGTCAAATTGAGCCCTCCAAGCTCTCTAGGATGGGGGTACAATGGTACAAACAAATGGTTGTACCCCCCTATGCCCATACAACGCCTTAGGAGATCCAACTGAAACATCTCACTGCTCAAACAAATTAATCTGTGAAAAAAAACTGCATCAAAAAAGCAGAATAAGCCTGATCACATCTGTAAGTGCCCGAAATTAGAAATAAACTGTCTCATTGGACTCAGAGAGTCCCAATCCATCAAAGGTGTATACTCATACCCCTCATAGGTCTCTGTCTGATCATCAATCATAACCAATAAACAATATAACCATCTGTGAATAATCAAACACCAATAATAACTCGAAATAGATCAATCTGTTGCAAGTGTTAAGAGTTTAAACCATGCTCTACAACTCATTCACGTAACAAAATCAACAAGTAGCATTCATTTCACTGGCGGTACATCAACAAATACTTATAAATATCAGGCTTTATTTATTATTACTTAGACTCAGACTTTCAAGACTATACTCACTTCATAGCTGTAGTCATTTTGATAGTGAAGGGTCAAAGGTGGAAATGACAAGGCTAAAGCAAAGGATGACCTCCTACTCAACATCATGACACTTTGGACAAGGAAAATGAGAACTCACTATAACCAATACTGGACAAACAACAACACAAGGAATGGCAGTGCCTCACAAATGGATGAGTTGTTTAGAGAGTGCTTATTCAACTTAGGCATCATGTCTACATCAATCTTGATCCAATTTCATTAGGATCACATTTTATTCTATGGCCTTTTTGGCCTATATGAACCCTTTGGGACTTCACCAATGCTCAAAAGCACAGCTAATCGCAGCTTTCATCCGGGCCATATTTATTTTTAACAAGGTCAGCAATTCTTTGATATAACATTTTTTAACCATTGCTTTTTGCACCTTTTCTTATACTCTTCAAGGAGTATTTTAGCATTTCATTGCTCTTGCCCTTTTTACATATGTTAAGAAACAAAGTTTTACAATTTTCATTTTCCATGGACGCATATTTAATATTTCAATAAAAGTAGTACATGAGCTTTCAGTTTTAGCCAACAACATCTCAAGTGACTAGGGGGAATTCTGCACAGTGCCAAACATCGGGACAACCGACCAGAATGATTTAGGCATACTATCCAACTTACCAAAGGCAAGTTTTGTCACCAACTCAGAGCTGAGACACAATGTAAACAGGGAGGCTTGTCCAACAAAGGTTCTAGCGGGGAAAAAGGTCCTCCATGCCACAAGTCAAGAAGTCAATCGGGTTGAAAATTAAACTGAAAGGTAATGGATGGATGAAGACAATGAAATGATGGAGCCAATAACTAGAAAACCAAAACAATGGTGGGAATGACTACCTCTATTCTCCCTAAGGAGGGTAAAACCAATGAGTATAGATCAAGAACTTCAAAGCCATAGTAAGGACATCAATACATAGTATAATATACAACCAAGTCCATATAAATATGACCACCAGATCATAATACCACAAGTCAATATATGTCACAAGAATCAATATAAGAGAAATAATAACCATAACACCATATAAAATACTGAGTCATATCCATGCAATATAATCCATCTGAAACACCATATATCCAATGAGAAAGTATTGACATAACACTGGGCATCCACTACTGCTCTGAAATAACATAAATGGCTATATCGGTCCTCAAATCTGAGTGTCCTGAGACTCAGTCCTGGCATGGGAGAGTACAATAGTCCACCAGCACTAGCAAGCCAAAACAATGGTGAGAATGACTACCTCTATTCTCCCTAGGGAGGATAAAACCAATGAGTATAGATCAGGAACTTCAAAGTCAGAGTAGGGACATCAATACATAAATACAAATACATTCAAGTCCATATAATTATGACCGCCAGATCATGACACCACATGTTAATACATGTCACCAAAATGAGTATAAGAGCAATGATAACCATAACACAATATAAAAAGCTGAGTCATAATCATGCATATAATCCATTTGAAACATCATTTGTCCAATGAGAAAGAACTGATATAAAACTGGGCATCAATAACTGCTCTGTAATGACTAAATGGCTACATCGGTCCTCAAATCTGAGTGTCCTCAGACTCAGTCCTGACATGGGAGAGTACAATAGTCCACTAATACAATAATGATCCATCAAAACTACTCATCTTAGCATCTCATATGTAAGAGATCTGGCTGAAAAAATGTACTGTGTCTGAAAAATAGAATATGGTAGCCTGGCTACTATATATGTGATAACAGGAGTCATGCAAATGACTAAGGGATTTCCCTCAAAATGCATAAACCAAGGATGTGTGGACCCCGAATGAAATGAAGCTGATACCGAATGATGAAGGTGACCCAAACATTGCACCTCAAAAAATTCCATGCCAATCCTTTGCCTAAATTTCCCCAATCGATTTCCTCATTAGCCATTTTTTATTATTAAAATGTTTCCTTGGGAACATAAAACAACCCATATCTCACTGGGGACAAAAACCTGACGTCAAATGAGTGAACGGATGGATCTGAGACCATGGTAGTATGGTACAAACTACTGGCTGCACTTAAAGAATCCCTTTAGCGCCCCAAGAAAACTTAATTTTTTCCTCATTGTGTTTTATTTTCATTTTCCCCAGGCAAATCTGCTGCAAGAAGGCCAAGAGACTCATATATGTCCAGTAATTGCCTGAAACTGAAACTAATTGTACCAATGGAGTCAAAATGTCCAAATCAACTAGGAATGAGTACTCATACACCATATGTCCATCACAAAGGTACATCAGAGACCCCATCAATGTTAGAGCAACAATAATAACAAAGCCTGTAAATGCTAATAATCATGAAAATAATACAAGACATCATAACAAATCACCATATGAAGTATGAATATGTCTAATGGACATCTGTAGACCATAAATAATCATCAACCATCAACATCCATCTATAACTCATCCTGGATCCTGCTCATGGCCTAGAAAAAACTTGGTTGACCAAATCAAAACTGATTGAATAAGGACCCAAGTGCTAAACTCTGATGCTGCAAAGTACAAATGGACACGCATGCTCAATTATCTATGATAGCAGTGACACTCTAGTACGATTAGATTTTGTTGGCAAGTATAAGCACAATACATATATAATAATCCAAATCACAATGATTAGTTGCTTCAAAACAAGAACCTCCAGTGTATATTAATATACAGATTTAGCCCTTTTGCTAGTCAAGGGTGAAGGGATCATAACAACAGGTAAGGCTAAGGGATGACTTGATAACTCAACACTGTAAGCATCTGGTTTAAAGGACACGGAAATCCACACAACACATAAGTTGGACTAGGTGAACAATAGGGCATGGCATGGGAGGAATGATGAGAAGGCTCCACTAGACTCTAGACAAACAACCTTTTTAGGACTTAATTCGCTCATCATTTGTTTCACTAGTTGACCTCTAAGGAAGGTGCGCTGGTAAGCCTTTTGGCCTTCCAGATAATGACAAAGACATGACCTTCTTGGGCCAGTCTCTCCTTACTGCTCTGTGGGGGCAGATGAGTCGTACATTATACAAAGAATGAGTGCTCATCCTCTAGCCTTCAACTTTATTTTTCATTTATACCTGCACTGGTTCTGAAACCAATTTGAAGATCACTTGAACAACTATTGTTGTTGCATATCATAGGCAATATAAAAATCTCTTCTCTGGGTCCTGAAAAAAAAATGGCTAACTCAGTCACCGAATCTAGGGTCATGAGGCTTAGTCATGGCATAGAACTGGTCAATCTAGATACTCTAGATCTATTGAAAGTGGGAGATCATCAACTCTAGTTCATCATCTGTTGATCTCATAGTAAAGGGCTGGCTCAAAGAACTAATCAGTACTACTCAGGAACAAAAGTATCCCAGTTACTATATATGTGACAACAAGGTCCACACGTCCTTGATTTATTCACTTGGAGGGTATTTTGATGTATTTTTTAGGGGGACATCCTAGTGATTTTTATCACTCCATAATATTATTTGCCACCACCTCTTGTTATTGTGCCATGGGGCCATGCTATTGAAGGATGATTTAACCTCGTAGCCCCACCATCTGCTATCTTATGATTGTTGGTCATCTTTATGTGGTGTGCCCCCCTTTCTTGGGCATTTTAGTGATGCGCCCCCCTTCTATTATTGAGTTGATCCATGTAGGATGTATCCGTCTAGTGATTGTTATGCCTCTTGCTTAAACATTTTAGTGGATCTTGCATGCAACCAAATATTTTTTGTGGAGGCCGTATTGATCTGTTGCAGGGAAGCGAATTGGTTGGAGGAGATTGCTAAGGCATCTTACATCATCTTCCCAGAAAATCACTTCATCTTCAAGGAGTTTTAATTGTTACTTTGTGCATTGAATTTCTTTCTATAGATGACGTACGTAGCTTATCTTTTTCATTCATGAACAAATCTCACTTGGTAGTTTGATTTTGTAGGTAGACAAGAGGGGGCGCACTACCTTCACTGGGTGTTTTTCTTATGTTTCATGTTGGATCTTGCTCGAAATTGTAACTAAGTGGAAGGATCATGGACATTCAAAAAGGCCGCAAGTATTTCCAGGTACGATCTGCAAGGTTAGTATTGTTTTTCATTATTCTCATCCAATTGTCGAGCAAAATCGTTTCTTTCAAACCCTAGTTTTGTATATCTGATAGATTCGGTAAGTTTTTATGACGACCATCAAAACCCACTTGGAGATAATTGAATAAACCCTAGATCTCAAATTTCATAAAAATCTGACTCCATTTTCACTGGGATCTAGCACTAGTCTCTCTAGGTGGGGGCACCCTCCTTGGGTGGGTGGCCAAATCTTCATATCTATCAGCTGGGTATGCTTGAACCCACTTTACTTTCACAAACACTTCAAGCTACTAGATGTAGCCATTTACTACCTTGATCTACTCTTTTGGGTCCACCATGTCCACTTTTGCATAAACCCGAGGTGGGTCCCATTTGGGTTTTCTTGTGTGGGGTTAGATCTCTCTAGATCTATGTTCCTAAAATCTTTGTGGTGCTTTTCCAATCAAGTTGGGCCATTTTCCCTATTTACTAAGCCTCCCCAACTTTGTCCTAACTTCTATACCACATCTATTCTCTAAATCTAGACTTCCTCACTCATTATCTCTCCTCTTTCAATCATTGCATAACCCTAGGAGTGTCTTGAGTAGGTGCACTAACCCTCTTAGGCTATTAGGGTCTCCTCCTTGATCATTCTCCAGATTGATCTAAAGCGACAAGAGCCCGTCCGGTGTGACAACTATCCTTCATCCTTAGTGGACGAGGCCCTTTCGGTGTCACCGGTTAGCTACCTTACCTCTATCGTCTCGGATAGGATACCTTTAGTGGGTAGCTACACTCTGTGTGATAACAATTAGTGTTGAAAAATTACCTAGGAAGTGTTTGTCCACTCATGGCCTTCGGGTGGACAAGGACACTTTAAATAGTGATCCCTAGCCATTTATAAAGTGAGATTGACTTTATTCATATAAAGTCACTTTATAAATTAAAAGTGAGTAATAAAGTCGTAAGTGACTTTAATGAGATTAATAAAGTCGGTGTGTAATAAAGTCTCACATTTAATATTTAAAAATTCATTAATTGCTTTTTAATGAGAAAAAGGTGAGATGTGATCTTGACCCTAAGATCTCATCTAATCTCATCCATTGGATTTGAGGAGGAAGTTACTCACACAAAAAGGGTGAGGGAAAGGCAAACTAAACATTATTGTGATCATTTCCAAGAGAGAATTTTTGGAGTGAAGAAAAGAAAAGAGAGAGTCGATTTGGGAGAGAAGAAAACAAACCCTAGTTGAGAAATTGAGAAGGTTTTTTCAGGGCACGTTTCCCAAGACTTGCACAAATTTTGAGGCAATAATTACTAAAGTGATTTCGTACAGCAAGAGGTCGTACTGTACCAGGTTATATAGCAGCACAATTTTCTAGAAATTTTGGCACAGTTTTCGAGGGAGTTCGTACATCATTTATTGCTGAGTTTTGTTGACCGTACAGGGCACAAAAATCGAGGAAATTCTGAGCACAGAAATGGAGAAAAACAGTCGTACAGTTGCACTTGTGAGCCATACAACACGGATTTTGAGGTTTTGTTTTTCTGAGTTTTTCTGCACTCTGTACAACAAGTTTTGGCACGCATTTCAAGATGAAATGTTGAGACAAGTACTTCTAGTTTGATTTTGTAAATTTTGCTTGAAAATAAAAGTATCTCTCTTGAACAGGTTTCCCCTTCGGGGTTTTATCTTGGACCTTACAATAAAAAACACTGAGTCTATCTTTTCATGTGTGGCTGATTTAATTTTCGAAGTCTAAAAATTAGGGCTGCTAGTAAAAATCTGAGTTTGAAAAATTGAAGAAAAGTTGAATTATCTCAAGTGTTTCATGTTTTACGGTTGAATATTTATTTTTTAAATGTACATGCATGTTGGGTGGGCATTAAACAATATGCAGCAGACTGAAAATTGAAACCGGGTTGGGGTTTTAAAAATTTCATGGTATCAGAGCACAGTGGTTGGATGAAAGTTAAACTCAGAAGAGAAAAATCAGATTTGGTGGTATAAGGGAAACGGGGTTCTGAGCAGAAAACAGGTTCTTGAACTGATTTGAGAAGATGGCTACGAGTCTTAGGATAGAAGACAGGTTGGATGGGGCTGTAAATTTCAGTCCTTGGAATGCTAGAATAGTGTTGATATTACAGGATAGTTAACTATGGGATAAAAGTGAACAACACTATTGCAAATCCAGTGCCCGTTCTCGCAGATGCAGTGGCTAAAGACGCATCTGACAAGAGGGATATAAAGGCTAGAAGAATCCTTCTTGATGCAATAAAAATTCATGTGATTCCGCACATATCAGGTAAAGATCATGCCCATCAAATGTGGACTGCTTTAACTAACCTTTACCAAAGTTCCAATGAAAATCGGAAAATGGTATTAAGGGAGAAGTTAAAGAGCATTCACATGAACAAGGGTGAGAATATGACCACTTAGCTCACCAAGATTACACAGGTTCGTGATGAGCTTGGAGCTGTTGGAGAGGTGATAGAAAGATTGAATTGGTGCGTACAGCCTTGAATGGTGTGGCGAAGCCATGGCTGTATTTGTGGAGTCAGTGGTTGCTAGTGAGCACATGCCTTCATGGGATCGTCTTTGGGATGATTTTATACAGGAGGAGACCCGTAGGGGATATGTACAGGGAAGTACATCTCACAACAAAGATGATGAGGAGAATGTGGCATTAGCAGCAAAGGGGAAGAAGAAGAAGTTCAAGAAGGGTTCCAAGGGTGGAACCAAGCAGCAGGATGGAGAGAAGAAAGACATGAGAAAAGTGAAATGTTTTGCTTGTCAAAAGTTTGGGCATTATGCTAGACAATGCCCAAACAAGAAGAAGAAGAAACATCAGACAGCAGCTTCAGTAGAGATTGATGAGTATGCTGCTAGATTTTAGAGAGTTTTCTCTCTTTGCTAGTGCTTATTTAGAGAGAGAATCATCCATCACTAGCAGGGACGTTCAGGACCACATGGAGCATTCCATGATTGTTGGGCATTCATTGAGTGCTTCCACTACTTCCTCCACTTGGTACATTGATAGTGGAGCTTCGAGTCATATGACAGGTGTTTAGGACATGTTCATTGAGATTTCTGAGACAAGCTTGGAGTTAGAGGTTGTATTGGCCGATGATACAGTGGTGAGAGCAATTAGGCATGGGACAGTCCGCTTTGACAGGGAGTCTATGCAGCCTATGTTTCTGAGGGATGTCTTGTATGTCCCTGGGCTGAAGAAGAACCTTGTATCAGTTTCCATGATTGAGGACAGAGGCCTTGGGCTATATGTCCTTGATGGGAAAGTTTACATCTTTCCCAAAGAAGAGGGTCCATCTGCTTCATATGTGATTGGAGTCAGATGCAGGAAACTGTACAAGCTTCTCTTCTAGCCACAACATGCACTGTCGCACACTCAGAGCAATAGTGAGTTGTGTGAGTTATGGCACAGGAGGATGGCCCACCTTCATCATTCAGCTTTGAGGATGATGAGAGACATGACCACAGGTTTTCCAGATTTCAGTACAGAGCAGAGTGATGCATGCAGAGGGTGTTCTTTGGGAAAGTACACCAAGACTGCTTTTCCAAGCAGTGACAACAGATTAGAGGGAGTGTTGGAGTTGATTCATTCAGAGTTGTGTGGTCCCATGTCTTCTGCCTCATTAACAGGTTTTAAGTATTACATTACTTTCATTGATGACTTTTCCAGGAAGACCTGGATCTATTTCCTTAGAAGCAAGAGACTAGAGGAGGTCTTGATTCGGTTCCAAGAGTTCAAAGCTCTTGTGGAGAACCAGACAGGAAAGAAGATCAAGGTACTCAGATCAGATAATGGGGGTGAGTATACTTCCCATGGATTCGATGAGTTTTGTAGACATGAGGGGATCAAGAGGCAGTTGACAGTTCCTTACACTCCACAGCAAAATGGAGTGGCTAAAAGGAAGAACCGTTCGATAGTGGGTACAGCTAGAGCCATGCTGCATGATCAGAGTCTTCCTTTCTTTCTATGGCCAAAGTCCTGTAGTACAACTGTTTATGTGCAGAACAGGAGTTCGCACCGTGCCTTGGGGTGCAAAACTCCTGAGGAGATGTTCACCAGGAAGATGCCTGCGATAGGCCACTTTCGCATCTTTGGATGCCTTACATACTTCACATGTCCCTTCTGAGAAAAGGACAAAGTTGGAGGCTACTGGAGAGAGGGGTATTTTTGTTGGATATGACGAGACTTTGAAGCCTTTTCGCATTTAAGTTGTGGTGAGGAGGAAGGTGAGATTTGAGGAGGAGCGAGCCTTCAGTAGATCTCGAGATTCTGATATTGAGGAGCAACAGGGTACTCCACAGGTGACCGCATCATAGAGTTCAGCAAGTCAAGGCACAGGATCATAGGTTTCAAGAGTGACTGGGTCACAAGTTACAAGATCATCAGTTTCAAGGACTCGGTCTATAGGGACTTCTGGTACAAGGACAGGTTCACGGATCACAGGTTCATAGGTTACACCTTCAGGTGATTCAGATATGCATGGTACAGGTTCAGGTTCACCATGGACAGGATCTCAGCCTGTTGGTACTTCTTCAGGGAGACATTCGTCTAATGAGGATGTAGAGGAGTGTTTGCCGCATGATGCTACTTCCAAGAAGAGAAATCCAAGTTGGCTTAGGGAGCTTGTAAAGGAAGCAGAGGAGTCGTGGGGCCACCCAAGAGGGAGGTCACAGAGAGCAAGGCACCTAAGATATTTTTCAGCTACATGGCACAGGTGACTTGCTTGTGTGAGTCTGAGCCTACTACTTATGAGGAGGATTCCGTACACCAGGTTTGGAGAGATGCCATGATGGAAGAGTATAATTCTATCATGAAGAATGGGGTGTGGGAAGTGGTTCCGAGACCAGAGGGGAAGTCAATTGTGACTTCCAAGTGACTCTACAAAATCAAGCATGCTGTCGATGGCAGCATCAAGAAGTACAAAGATCGATTTGTAGCACGTGGGTTCTTATAGATAGAGGGAGTTGATTATGATGAGACCTTTGCCTCGGTTGCCAGATTTTGTTCAATTAGAGAAGTGATCTCCGTCATGGCAAAGATGGGTTGGAGGATCCATCAGATGGATGTAAAGAACGCTTTTCTCAACAGTCTTCTACAGGAGGAGGTATATCTAGAGCAGCCATAGGGCTTTGAGATTTATGAGAGAGATTCTCATGTATGCAAGTTGAAAAAGGCCTTGTATGGTCTAAAGCAAGCCCCTTGGGCTTGGTACTCGAGGATTGATTCTTATTTTCTTTCAATTGGGTCTCGGAAGAGTGAGGCGGATCCCAACCTTTACTACATTGTGGTTGGAGGTGTTCCGCTCATTCTTCTACTGTATGTTTATGACTTATTCATTACAGGAGGGGAGCACCCGATTGATGCATGCAAGAAGGATCTTGCTTAAGAGTTTGAGATGACCGATCTTGGGTTGATGCACTACTATCTAGGCATGGAGGTATGGCAGGAGGATGGACATGTTTTCTTGGGGCAAAACAAAATATGTTGTAGATGTTTTGAGGAGTTTTTGAATGGAGGACTACAGACCTATGTCTACACCCATGATCAGCAACTGGAAGAAGCTTCATGCTTCTGAGGGAGAGTTGATGGATCCTACTTTGTTTCGTCAGCTCATTGGTTCGTTGATGTATTTGGTCAACACCAGACCAGATATGAGTTTTGAAGTGAACACTCTCAGTCAATTCATGGTGGAGACCAGGAGAGTGCACTGGGTAGTTGCAAAACATATTTTGAGATACCTTGCTGAGACTGTAGACTACGGTTAGGTGGAGTGGACTTGGTTGGCTTCACGGATTTAGATTGAGCAGGAAGTGCTTCAGACCGGAAGAGCACTTCTGATTGTTGTTTCAAGTTGGGCTCAACTGTTGTGTCATGGTTCAGCCGAAAGAAAAACTCCGTTGTTTTGAGCTCTGCAGAGGCCAAGTACATGGCAGCCAGTAAGGCTAGTTGTGAGGCATTGTGGCTTCGAAAATTCATGGTTGATTTATTTGGTTAGGAGTTGAGGCCTACTACCATTCACTATGACAATCAAGATAGGTCAAAACACATTGAGATCAGATACCACTTCATCTGAGATTATGTCCAGAGAAGAGTTGTTGAGTTACAGCACATTTCTAGAGATAAGCAGGTGGCAGGTATTCTCACGAAGTCTTTGGGAAGAGGGAAGCATATTCATTTTAGAGACAAAATGGGAGTGGTGAAGAACACTTTCCTCTGTAAGAGGGAGTGTTGAAAAATTATCTAGGAAGTGTTTGTCCACTCATGGCCTTGGGGTGGACAAGGACACTTTAAATAATGATCCCTAGCCATTTATAAAGTGAGATTGACTTTATTGATATAAAGTCACTTTATTAATTAAAAGTGAGTAATAAAGACTTAAGTGACTTTAATGAGTTAATAAAGTCTCACATTTAATATTTAAAAAGTCATTAATTGCTTTTTAATGAGAAAAATGTGAGATGTGATCTTGACCCTAGGATCTCATCTAATCTCATCCATTGGATTTGAGGAGGAAGTTGTAAATTTTCCTTTAATATTAAAACTAGGGCTAAACAATGCATGCAAATCTCTACTAATAACCACACATGAATATCTTTTACAGTATGCAGCGAAATATAAAACTAAGAAATAAATCACATCACATCACAATATTGACACTATTGTTTTGGGTATGGAAATCCTCGGAAAAACCCAAGATGGGAAAACCAGTGCAGCAGATAGATATAGATTTTATTATGAGAAAATATTGAGCGTTTACAATACTGCAAATTCACCCAAACCTGGTGAATGCAGTTACATGGCAGAATCACTGGGAAAAAACCCAGCTAAACCTCAGCACCGTCTTACGTGAGTGTATGGCCCAGTTGTACGAAGCTCGATGATCTTATTGCTTGCTCCTTCGTCTTCCCAGCTAAATCCTTTGTCTGACTTTCTCTCCCTATCTGTATCCTGTCTTTGTCAAAATACAAGTGTGTGTCCTCTCAACCAATTGATCTCTCATTAATTGCTTTTTAATGAGAAAAATGTGAGATGTGATCTTAACCCTAGGATCTCATCTAATCTCATCCATTGGATTTGAGGAGGAAGTTGTAAATTTTCCTTTAATATTAAAACTAGGGCTAAACAATGCATGCAAATCTCTACTAATAACCACACATGAATATCTTTTACAGTATGCAGCGAAATATAAAACTAAGAAATAAATCACATCACATCACAATATTGACACTATTATTTTGGGTATGGAAATCCTCGGAAAAACCCAAGATGGGAAAACTAGTGCAGCAGACAGATATAGATTTTATTATGAGAAAATATTGAGCGTTTACAATACTGCAAATTCACCCAAACCTGGTGAATGCAGTTACACGGCAGAATCACTGGGAAAAACCCCAGCTAAACCTCAGCACCGTCTTATGTGAGTGTATGGCCCAGTTGTACGAAGCTCGATGATCCTATTGCTTGCTCCTCCGTCTTCCCAGCTAAATCCTTTGTCTGACTTTCTCTCCCTGTCTGTATCCTGTCTTTGTCGAAATACAAGTGTGTGTCCTCTCAACCAATTGATCTCTCTTTTATAACTTTAGGTAAAGCAAAAACCCTAATTTCACTTTCACTTTAACTAGTGTTTCACTAAAGTTACTTTAGATCACTTTAATTTATTTTTCAAAGTAAACATATAAAAGTAAATTAAATACAACTAGTTTCCTAATTTAAGTCTTCTACATGCAAGAACACATGCATGCAGGAAGACCTTCCTTGTTTCTACTAGTTTAACACTCCCTCTCAACGAGGAAGGGATTCGATAGCAACCCCAACTTATCCCTGAACTTCACAAAACTCTGTCTGCAAAGTGCCTTGGTGAAAATGTCCACCACCTACTTATCTATCTGTATGTACTCCAACCGAATGGTTCCTCTCTGAACACAATCTCTCAAGAAGTGGTATCTGATGTCTATGTGTTTGCTCTAGTCATGGAACACTGGATTCTCAGATAGCCTGATGCCACTCTGATTGTCACAGTGAACTATTGTAGCCTCTTGCTCCCACTTGAACAACCCTGCAAGTAACTTCCTTAGCCACATACCCTCACAAGTAGCCATGCTGGCTGTCGTGTACTCAGCCTCTGTCGAGCTCAATGCAACTGACTTCTGCTTCTTGTTGAACCAAGAGACAACCCCTGATCCAATGCTGAAACAACAACCTAAAGTACTCTTCCGGTCCTCTACACATCGTGCCTAGTCAGCATTTGTGAAACCTGCTAACTGTACACTCCTTATGTGCTCATAAACCAATCCATACTCCATTGTACCTTTGATGTAGCGAAGTATGTGCTTCGCAACCGTCCAATGCACTCTCTAAGGGTCCACCATGAACTGACTCAAAGAGTTGACTACAAAGCTGATGGCTGGTCGAGTGTTGACCAGATACATAAGCGATCTGATAAGCTGACAATACAAGGTAGGATCAAATCCGTCTGACCCTGATGCATCAATCTTCCTCTAGTTGGAAACTAGAGTTATGGCCATAGGCTTGCAGTTCTCCATCCTCAATCTCTTCAGGATCTCTACTGCATACTTCCCCTGTCCGATGAAGAAGCATCCATCTCTCTGCCAAACCTCCAATCCCAGACAGTAATGCATCATCCCAAGGTCCTTCATCTCAAACTCCACTGCAAGGTTGGACTTGCAGTCTCCAATCAGCCTCTCATCTCCTGTCAAAAAGAGATCATCGACATACAAGATCAGTATGAGAGTCACCTCACCTGTCAAGAAGTACAAGTTGTGGTCAGCCTCACTTCACTGAAATCCCATCTTCGGTAGATAGTTGTCAATCCTCGAGTACCATGCTCGAGGTGCCTGCTTGAGCCCCTAAAGAGCTCGATGCAGTGTACATACATGCGTCTCCCTGTCCTCCACATCAAACCCCTCTTGTTGCTCAATATATACCTCCTCCTCTATCACTCCATTGAGGAAGGTAGTCTTGACGTCCATCTGATGGATACGCCAACCCATCTCAGCTGCTAGTGAGATAATGGTCTGAATGGAAGAATACCTAGCAACAGGGGCGAAGGTCTCCTCATATTCAATACACTCCTTCTGTGAAAACCCCTTTTCCACGAAGTGTGCCTTACACTTTTTCACACTTCCATCTACTGCATGCTTCACCTTGTAGATCCATCTGGATCCCACCATCTTTTTCCCTTGTGTCCTCAGCACAACCTCCCATACCTGGTTTTTCATAATGGAGTCATACTCCTCAACCATAGCCTCCTGCCACACATCATGTTGTGCAGCCTCCCCGAAGCTGGAAGGTTCAGAGTTAATCAACTGTCATCAATGCCATGTAACAATTACAAAGCCTCTCTGGTGGTACACTCCATCTAAAAGATGTCTGTGGAGGATCTACCTGCCTAGAATCTTGCACTGTGGACCTAAACCACTTAGGCCTTGGCCTAGTGTCAACCTGCTGTGGCTATTGGATATCCGTCTCCTACTGTAGCTCATTCTTCAAGTCAATGACTGAAGGATCTTGTCCACTTGAATCTCTCTGACCACCAAAACCTTTGCTCTGTGTCTGTACCTGTACCTGTACATCTGGCTCCTCCAACTTGACCCCCGACTCCTGTGTTGGTTGTTGCTGTGCTGGTAAGTCCAAAGATCTCCTCAAGGCCGTATCCTCATTGAACTGGGTATCCCTGCTCACAATAATCCTCCTGCGAGCTGGAATGTAAACTCTATATGCCTTCAAAATCTCGTTGTACCCAACAAGTAGCCCCTTCTCTCCAGAAGGATCCAACTTCTTCCTATTGTCAGCATGAACATGACAATAGCAGGCACTGCCGAATATGCGAATGTGACTTACATCGGGCCTAGAGCCTGTGAAGACCTCCTCTAGTGTCTTCCTCCCCAAAGCTGTGTGGGGACACCTGTTCTGAATGTATACTTCAGTCTTGTATGCCTCGTCCCAGAGGAATGGTGGTAATCCCTGACCAAATAGCATGGCCTTGGCTGCTCCAACCATCGTCCTGTTCTTCCGCTCTACAACTCCATTATGTTGTGGGGTATGGGGCACAGTGTGCTCCTTCTTGATCCCCTCAGCCGAACAATACTCCATGAACTCATTGGAAGTCTACTAACCCCCATTGTTTGTCCTCAACACCTGAATCTTCTTCCCTGTTTGGTTCTCCACGAGAACTTTGAACTCTTGAAACCTCTCAAAGACCTCTGACTTGGCCTTCAAAAAATAGATCCAGGTCTTCCTAGAATAATCATCAATGAAAGTCACGTAGTAGTTGTAACTTGTAACCACTGAACGAATGGACACTCAAAGGTCCGCATACATCAAAATGCACCAAGTCCAAGGGCTCCTTAGACTTGTGGTCACTTTGTGGGAAAGGCTTCCTGATTTTCTTCCCCAAAGCACAACCCTTGCAGTGGTTATAATTTTCCTCCTGTACGTGAGGAATTCCAATGACTGCCTGTCTCAAATGCTTCAGTGCTCCATGGTGTAAGTGTGCCATCCTCCTATGCCTCAACTCACCCTGACTGTTGCTACTGCTGCTGCTAACTAGAGCCTTTGCAAGGGTAATCTGTACACTTTCCCGCTCCTTCTGCCAATCACCCAATCGAAGCTCCTATCTGACCCCTTGGGCTTGATATATACTCTATGGTCACGGAATTTCACCTGATATCCCTTGTCCTCCAGAGTGGAGACTGATATAAGGTTCTTGGTCAGTCATGGAACATATAACACATCAACAAAACTGAGGGGTTTTCCATACTCCCTCTCAAATAAAACAATGCCAACTCACTGCGCCTGATACTGCGCATCATCACCTAGCTCAACGTGGATTCCTATTCCACCCTCTTGCAAGTCTCTGAAGAATCTCTTATGTCCAGTCATGTGACTAGATGCTCCACTGTCGATGTACCATATGCTTCTCCCTGTGGTGCTTTCCATGCAAGCTATCAAGCAAAACTACTCATCGAAGTTCCTGCTGAACTCATACACCTCTGCAGATCCAGCCATCTGAGTGTTACTCTTCTTATTCCTGTCTAGTCACTGGGACGCAAAGTATCCCTACTTGTGGTAGATAAAACACTTGACCTTTGACACGTCAAGGTTATTCTTACCATCCTTCTTCCTCTTTGCCTTCCTCTTTCTCTTCCCTGTAAGGGCTAGAGCCTCCTCATCCATAATCTGTGGGGCACTGCTGGATGAGCCTGATCCTTGACCCAAGCAGGTCTCCTCTTGCACAAAGTCATCCCATAGTCTCTACCAATCAAGGAGCTTCTCCCTAGCCACAACAGCTTTGACAAAGGTGTCCCATGGCTTAGAGAAGCCATTGAGGGCTATTCGAACGAGCTCCTCATCCACTGTCTTAGAGCCAATAGCTCCAAGCTCATCCATGATCTGTGTGAGCCTCGTGAGATACGACACCACTCCTTCTCCCTTGGCCATCTTGGTGTTGCGCATCCTCTCTTGCAACACCATCTTCTGGTTCTCATTCTCGCTTTGGTACAGACTCTCCAAAGCTGTCCACATCTCTGCTACGGTCTTCTTACCAAAAAGGTGAGGAACTATATGGTCCTTCACCCCATCCATGATAATCAGCATGGCTCTAGAATCAATCTTCTTCCAAGCTGCTAGATCTGCCGGATCTGTGGGTGCAACCTTCGTGGAGTCAATGTGCTCCTCTGCATCACTAACATCTAGGATCCTTGTGATCCTTTCTTTCCATGTAGGAATGTTCTGAGCACCCTGGAGTCTATCCTCAACTCTCAACTGCACAACCATAGTGAAGTGTACCTATCAAACCCTAGATCTGGAAGTCTAGGTTTGTGTCTTCCTATAGATCTGCCCCTGATCTATCACTGCTGCTGCAAATCTCTCAGCTTTAGCTCACTAGAGCTCTGATACCATGTAAATTTTCCTTTAATATTCAAACTAGGGCTAAACAGTGCATGCAAATCTCTACTGATAACCACACATGAATATCTTTTACAGTATGCAGTAGAATATAAAATTGAAAAATAAATCACAACATCATATCACAATATTGACACTATTATTTTGGGTCTAGAAACTCATGGAATAACCCAAGATGGGAAAACCGATGCAGCAATTAGATATAGATTTTATTATGAGAAAATATGGAGCGTTTACAATAGTGCAAATTCACCCAAACCTGGTGAAAGTAGTTACATGGCAGAATCACTGGGCAAAACCCCAGCTAAACCTCAGCACCCTCCTACGTGAGTGTACGTCACACCTGTACGAAGCTCGATGATCCTGTTGCTTGCTCCTCTGTCTTCCCAGCTAAATCCTCTGTCTGACTTTCTCTCCCTATCTGTATCCTGTCTCTGTCGAAATACAGGTGTGTGTCCTCTCCACAAATTGATCACTCTTTTATAACTTTAGGTAAAGCAAAAACCCTAATTTCACTTTCACTTTAACTAGCGGTAAAGAAAAAACCCTAATTTCACTTTCACTTTAACTAGTGGTAAAGCAAAAACCCTAATTTCACTTTCACTTTCACTAGTGTTTCACTAAAGTTAATTTAGATCACTTTAATTTATTTTCCAAAGTAAACTTAGGAAAAGTAAATTAAATACAACTGGTTTCCTAATTTAAGTCTTCTGCATGCAAGAACATATGCATGCAGGAAGACCTTCCCTGTTGCTACTAGTTTAACAAAAGTTACTCACACAAAAAGGGTGAGGGAAAGGCAAACTAAACATTATTGTGATCATTTCCAAGAGAGAATTTTTGGAGTGAAGAGAAGAAAAGAGAGAAAGTCGATTTGGGAAGGAAGAAAACAAACCCTAGTTCAAAAATTGAGAAGGCTTTTGCAAGGCATGTTTCCTAAGACTTGCACAAATTTCGAGGCATTAATTACTGGAGTGATTCCGTACAACAGGAGGTCGTATTGTACCAGGCACAACATTTATTGTTGAGTTTTGTTGACCGTACAGGGCATAGAAATCGAGGAGCTGCAGTTACAGTGCACAAAAATCGAGGAAATTCTGAGCACATAAATCGAGAAAAATAGTTGTATAGTTCTCACGTGTGAGCTGTACAGCATGGATTTCGAGGTGTTGTTTTTCAGAGTTTTTATGCAGACCGTACAACAAGTTTTGGCACGCATCTCTAGATTAAATGCTGAGATAAGTATTGCTGATTTGATTTTGTAAATTTTGCCTGAAAATAAAATTATCTCTCTTGAACAAGTTTTCTCTTCGGGGTTTTATCCCAGACCTTTACGGTAAAAAATATTGAGTCTATCTTTTCATGTGAGTGGCTGATTTAATTTTCTAAGTCTGATAATTAGGGCTACTAGTAGAAATCTGAGTTTGAAAAGTTGAAGAGACGTTGAATTTTATCTCCAGTGTTTCATGTTTTACAGTTGAATATTTGTTTTTTAAATGTACATGCATGTTGGGTGGGCATTAAACAATATGCAGCAGACTGAAAATTGAAACTGGGTTGGGTAAAAATTTCAGTTAGCATCACAATCTTAGAGAGCACTTTGCATATGCACCCATTTCACATGGTTTAGGCTCTCACAATCATTTATTTGACCTGTTCTAGCATGGTTTGGCATCATGGTGTGAATGCCCTTGCTAGGAAATAAAGGGTTGACAAGACATTCCTTTAACTCATATTGGTGATAATTTGAACCTAATGGAGATAGAACAAAAATCCGATTGGAGGTGTTTACCACATGGACTACTTCTTGATGATGTGGACTACTAATCCTAGTTGAGCACTTCTCATATGCATAGGTTCCTAGGTGGTTCTATCACTTTCAATGGCTAGTTTGACATGGTCTAACTCAATTGGAGGCCTATTTCTTGAGCGCCCTTGCTTATGTGGAGGGTTTTGACCCTTAATTTTACTCATGATGATGTGGAGCACATCCTTACTGGAGTGCTCCCCCTACTTGGCACATATGTGAAGGTATCTCCACACTTTACATTATTTTATTGCTTGAGTGATGGGGTCATCCCCTTCCTCCCAAAGAAGTTAGATGAGCATTATGGTGATGTGGCACATGGATTGATACCACTATCTAATTCATTGATTCCTTTTTTCATGGATCTAGCCATTCACATACCTTTGGAGGGTTGTTACACCTTGGAGACCATATGGATGAGTTGGATATGTCCTAGCATTGAGGGAATATTTTTGGCATGTGTCCACATTTATGAGGATCTAATCAGTTATCTTGAGGGCTGATCAACCACTAGAAATTTTATACACATGTTTTCATGGTCTTGAAGGGAAGGTGTTACCTAGGGGAGCCACAAGTTCCACTCAAAGGGAACTTGCACATTTATTGAAGTTTGAGGAGAACATGGAACATTTGATATCGTCATCTAACTATTTTGAGATATGTCCTAGCTCTGTTAGCTCATTTGGTTGGAAAATTGTACATGTGGCATAGCCACTACTCATCCATGTATTATTTTATGTTTTGTTTGTCTTGTCCACTTTAATTAGTTGGTAGATATTATTTGTTTATGCATTCCTAGGTTAGAATTAGGGTTTTATGATAGATATTATGATTTTATGGTTGAAGAGGTTTGAGCCTTAACGTCTATATAATAGAGGCTCCTCTCGCTTGTAATGGTTGTTGAAAGTGTCTATAATTTTGGAGATCTTTTGTTCAACTTCTTTTAAAAGGCTTTTGAAAATATATGGGTGCATTCTAGTTCATGTAAGGCAATTTCTTTGGAGCTTTATTGCTGTTGTGTTGGTGCTGAAATTTCACATGCAAAGAGTTTGTTCATGAGGCTACAAGAGAATGGTACATTTACCACGCTGAAAGATAACTAGGTATGAGCTTTCCTCTAATTTCTTTGTTGTTAACTAGGTATGAGCTTTCCTCTAATTTATTTGTTGTTTCGTTAATGGTAATTATATGATTGCATCTATTGTCTTAGGAGCTGTTGTATGATTTAACTCCTTAGTAAAAAAACACCCTTGATTAAGTTTGAAGGTGCTTCTCTTGTAGAGACATTCAATAGTAAGTTTTTTCATTAATTTGCCATTACATTATGCTTACTATAGTTTGTCTTGATAACTTGTCAAAGCAGCCCCCTAAGTGTGCTCTATTAAGTTTTAACTGCATTTGCACAATATTGGATCTAGGCAATTGTCTTCCCTTTACACCACCCCTTAATATAAATACCAATCATTTATTTCTATTTCACAAACCTGAAATGTACTGCTGTAATTTATTTGGAAATCAGATTTTCCCCAAGTGCTAGAGTTTTCTAATTCATTATTTTCTTGCTCTGGACATAGCTTTCTTAGGAATTTCCCCCTTGTGCTGGAAGAGAGACAGCCTAAAGAAATGGAAAGAAATACCAAGGTAACAATGGATAGTCTTTGTAAGTTACTCCTGGGGTTTCATTCTGTGGTTAAGGCCTTTACACCTTAACTGAGAGTTTACGAGATAATACTAAGTATAGTTAACAAGCAAAAAAACTTATCTGTGCACTAATATCTTATAGTAAACTCAGACATTGTAGACCCCAAGATGTCACTGAACTTCATCCTCAAAAACTACAAATTTAATTGTAATTAAAAACTGATTATCACTGTTGACTCTAAATTTACTTTTATATGTACTTACGCTACAGAAGTCTAGGAGACGTGAAGCAATCTCATAGCATTCTTTGTAAGATGGACAATCTGCCAGTCGCCTGTACCATTCATAGCACAGATATTTCAAATTCAAACTTCAATGACAGATAATTATAGAATTGAAATGATGTGCTCATCTAACCTATCAAACAAGTAAAAATATGCTTGACACACACAAGAACTAATTTACCTAGTAAGTGTTCCAGTCGGCTCCATAGATATTTCTGGATCACAAATCAAGGTGAAAGAGCTGAATACAAGAGAGTACCATTCCATAATTCCATTGGGATGATCTTGCAGTTCACCTAAATTTAGGGATTTATTTATTTTGTCCAATGCATCAATTAGAATCATGGTTATATTTTCCTTCATCAGCAACTTCTGCACATCGGATCAATGTTGATAATGTCAGAAAATAATGATTACTGAACTAAGATTATAACTCCATCAGAAACAGAGATGAATAGCAAATAACCAGAAAAATATGAACAAGATAGATCAGCCACCTTTGTTGAAGGATGCTCCAATAACCCTGTCAAAATCCTAAGCAAATGTTCTCCCTGGATACATTGCATTTATAAAATATTATTTTAAAGAACGAGCATGTGTCAAGAGGAGACAGGAAATCAGAGTAGCACACTTCTTATTATCCTGAAGACAGTTTTAGTGCATTGATCACCTTGATAACATCTGTGCTTGAAATTGGCAATTCTTGGGAACTATGCTTTTGGATCCAATCAAGTACAGGACGCACTAATTTAGAAGCATAATCAAGTTTTGTACATGACATGCGTATAATCAAGATCCTCAGAATGTCTTGCAACATTATTGAATCCTGCAATTTTAAAAAGACAGTGGATAGATATTACACTAGTAGTTACAATAAAAAAAAGAGAATCAAAAGCACCTCCAGATGCTAGAAAGTGCATGGAATTGACCATGAGTGGCTGTGCACGCTAAATTAGAAATCATGGCATAAAACTTGAGGTTCCCAGTAAGTGCTCATCCTTATTAGAAAATAAAAAATTTAACTCAGTTACAAGGGAAGTCTTGCAAATTTGTATATGCTAATAATGGAAGTTATAATGCAATTTAGTGATGATTTTGAATCTCAATATTCTTTTTCCTTTTCTTTGCTTTGAAACAAAGACTAATGACAGATATGAACTTCATTATGATGGATACAATCATCTAAATTTTAACTTGAGTGAAATAGTTGGAAGAAAAGGGTTTTTAGATATGCGGGCTTGCACTCGAAGACGTGCCTTTTTGAGGTTCTTTCATGCAAAGGAGCTTTGCTGACCTTGAACAATAATTTAATGAATTTCTCCTAAGTCTATCTTCCCCATGAACCAATACCTAGTACTGAAATTGAATTTGAGGTGATGAACATAACTCCTAATTAAACAAAGTGTGTAGATCGAATATAAAACAAGTAAATTTCTTTGTTCACAAAGATAGGATAAAATTGCATATTGTTACCACCTAAGCTGTACTTGGTGGATTTTTCAAGTGAGCCGGCAAGGTTTGAACAAGCACACTTGTTCATAATCATAGTTTAGAGGTCCGCCATGCTTTTTCTAGGAGTTTGTTCGATTTTTTTGTAACAAATGTTCATACCCCCTTGGGGAAATTGTAAAAAATGTGCTAGCATGATAAGTTTTTCACTCACACCTCCAAAGCTGGGGTAGTTGCTTTGGTGGTTAGGCCTTAAGAGGTTACTAGAGCCTTCGTGTCAGTGTTTTTCAACATGCTAGGCATTCAAATTGAGTCATATGGACATGTGCTAGGTCTCCCTAGAGTTTCGTCTAATTCCGAAAAAAATAAATTTTCCCGAAAAATTAGGCTATTTTTTTATGGTTTAATTAAAAAATTTCAAAGTGTAATAAAAGTCGGGTTCAAGGTACGTTTTTGGTGTGGGGATGCTCATTTTCACGCTTAGAGCA
>LPNX010422990.1:9410-69376 GCA_001517045.1 Pseudotsuga menziesii | reverse complement strand
TTAGTCTTTGTTTCAGTTTATCTTTGTTTACATCATTGAACTGCTACTAAGGATTCCAGATTCCTTAGTGGGTGCTCATCAGCACAAGCTAGGGTGAAAACCCTAGCTACAAGAATAGTGGTGGAGGCCGTAAGGTTGTCCTTAGTGATAACCT
Organism: Pseudotsuga menziesii; assembly: GCA_001517045.1. Taxonomy (NCBI): domain Eukaryota; kingdom Viridiplantae; phylum Streptophyta; class Pinopsida; order Pinales; family Pinaceae; genus Pseudotsuga; species Pseudotsuga menziesii. The sequence goes on along the minus strand of LPNX010422990.1, from coordinate 69,222 downwards.
TTAGGGTTTCACAAATGAGTTACGACTCTTGTAATAAGGAGTTAGGGTAAGATTATTATTGTTCCAGGGTTTTATATTCATTGTTCATGCTGTAATTAAGTTACGTGGAAAACTCCCTTGGCCTCTTACACAGCTACTGTAACTCTTTCGATGCTATGAACCGTTAAGGAAAATTTTGGTTTTATGAATAAGAGAATGTGGCGACTGTTGGTTAATTTATTCATAAAATAAAAGAATATGTTTATAGTTATTTTTTTTAAAGGACAGAGCTTATGGGCGACAAAGTAAAATAGCTGTTAGCAATTGTTTTCCTCTTGTAATTTTTGGTTGCACAGTGTATTACACTTGGTAAAAAAAATGGTTGTTTTGCTATGATAATAATCAGTTGTAAATTGTTCTTTGACTGCGAATTAGTTAAAGCCATTGGTAATTTTAATTGTTTGAAAATCTATTTGTAAAAGTTGTAATGTAAAGGATTATCCTAAGGTTTTGTTTTTAATAAATAGTGTTGATATTCACGTTATCTTCATAACTTCAATTTTTGGTATAAACAATTGTTAAATTATGATAGTTTTCCTTTTTATATGGAAGATCTGGAAATCTATCCTATTTCATAATAGATTCTGGAATGGATATGAAAGTTTATTTTAATAGAGTAGGGTTTAGAAAAACAATTTACAATTAATAATAATAGAGTTATATTACAGCTTGGCTTACTACGTATTTAATTTATGTATTCTAATACAATATGTATTATAATTCTAACCAAAATCAGTGTTTTGATTGAACATCATGAACTTTTGTGCTAGATGTTTAAAAATAACAGTTTGAGGTTAGTACTAAAGTTAAAATAGCTGGTAAATCATTTAACCGTGCATTATTTACTGTAATGTGACTAGAGTAACATTGTTTGTATTTTAGGTTTTAAAGTATTAAAATAAATAATGGTTTTTTTTTACAAAGTTGAAATCATTAGATTGTATTACAGTAATTATTATTATATTATAATACACACATTTTTATAACTGTGTGATAAAAGCTTGCTATGAAAGACTCAATGTAAAAGGTTCTCATAGGTTTTTGTATAAAAGTTTAAGTCCTAGAAATGGAATTATTATGATAAATAGTTGGAAAATATAACATTAGTAAGCTTCCAATATTAAAATAGTTACTTGAAGATATTGCTGGTAACTTATCAGAAGAAAATATTGTTGATTTATTGCTATGGAAGCTCTACAATTTGATAACAGTTCAGATCATTTTATCCATGTAAAAATTATTCCTATCTACATCTAAACAATCCTTCTGTACTAGAGTACGTCATCGTAAGATGAATGGGAAAATACCAAAAAGAATTTTACTCATTAATCAATCATTTCTAATTCTAGACTCATTTATTCTGATAATCATATACAAGTAAAATTCCCTGAATAAATTGCAGACTTAAACATTCTACTAGCAGATTCAAAGTATCTAAGTAATAATAGAAAAACTAAATATGGCTGATTTCATTTCAGTAATTTGCTTGGACAGAAATAAATAAGATAACACAATGGAACCTGCTAATTTGTAGAAGAAACAAACAACCCAAGGAGCCTGTTCCACCCAACCTTTTCCTGAAGATAGCTCAAATGCTTGTCTTAGGACCCCTGAGCCTGTCCATCGATCCACTGGGATGAATGCACTGTGTGAAAAAATGGGATTAAATACCCATGCAACTCAACAATAGTACTTAACAATAGTACTTCTGTCCTCAACAATATAAAACTCAGCTATGTGGCTACACTAGTTCTGAAAGCAGTCTTAATCATTCCATCCACTTCTAACTTTCCCCTCATCGAATCTCTTGTGCTCCTTTCCCAGCTTCAGAAATTTCACAAGGTAATAATTGACATCCCCTACTGAATTCGATGGATAGATATATGCATGCCTAGGTCTTTTGGTCAGTTTTTTTTAATTAATGAGCCTGCTCTATTCCACTTTCTTGGGGAACATGACCACAAAATTAGCGAAGTTTCCCCCTGCAACAACCAAAAGTGATTGAGGATGCTGCCATGTGTTAGTTTTCTCTCACCCCAGTATATTCCTCCTAGTGGGTCAGTGGACACTCATTCAACAACCTCCTTTGGCTATTTGTCTCATCTTTTATTTATTAAATAATAAAATATTCAACATAATTAATTACAGTCATCCTCGACCCCACTCGGTCAATACTCATAAAATTTATAATAAAAATAAAATATAATGTTTTCTTAAACATAAAATGTTATTGAAATTGGGGTATGTGACATACACCCCCCTTAAGTCCAACATCATCCTCGATGTTTCTCTATTCATCATCCTCAGAGCTTCCCTGGAACATAATTGGATATGCTGCCCGCATATGACTCTCCAATTCCAAGGTTGCTTCTTCTGGACTAAGGTGCTTCCATTGCACCTTCACCTATCCAATGGTATGATTCCGAAGCAATACCTCCCTCTTGTTGAGGATACAGTCTGGTTCCACCAGAAAATCTCCTTCGGGCTCCACCTGTACATCATTCCAATTTATCACATGAGTAGGATCGTGTACATATTTTTTTAAAACAAAAATATGAAAAAAATTATGAACTTTAAGATTCAGTGGTAAGGCCAATTGGTATGTGACCGGTCCACTCTGGACAATATTTCAAAATTCCCACAGTACCTGGGAGCTTTCTTAGCACGACTCCCTAAGTTTAAGAAGCTCTTTTTAGGTTTTACCTTAATGAAAACATGTTCTCCCACCTAGAACTCTTTCTGAGTTCATTTAATACCCGCTTGGCTCTTCTGTCTGTCCTGTGCAACCTTTAAATTACCTTATACCTGCTTCATGGTTAATTCCATTTCCTTTAATAACTCAGGTCCTAGTATTAACCTGTCAATGGGGTTACTCCATGAGATGGGAGTATTGTATTTTCTTCCATACAAAATTTCAAATGGGTTGAATTTTGATGAAGCTTGGTAATGGTTGTTGTATGAAAAATCAACCAAGTGTAAGTAGTCCTCCCATTTACTTAGCTGTTCTTTAACATACATCCTTAACATATATTCCAAAATTTGATTTACCCTTTATGTCTGTCCATTCATTTGCGGATGAAAATATGTACTGAAATTCAAGGTAGTATCTAGACCTTTAAATAAATATTTCTAGAAGTTTCCCCTGAATTTTAAGTTTCCTGGACTCGTACGCTATTACGTGTCCTTCTTGAGTTAAGACCCCACCAAGGCCATCATTGCATGCATCAATGCATACAACAAAGTCCTTGTTAGGATCCACAATTCTTAAAATCGATGCAGTAGTTAATAATTCTTTTAATTTCTTAAAACTCTCTTCACATTTTTTGATCTCATACAAATTTCTTCCCTTTTTTCTGTAGAGAAGTTATGGGATTCGTGATCCTTGAAAATCCCTCAATGAACCTTCGATAATACCCAGTGATCCCCATAAATGACCGTACATCAGTCACATCCTTTGGGACCGACCATTCGTTAAGTTCTTTTATCTTATCTGGGTCAACCGAGATCCCATATTTAGTTATTACGTGACCCAAGTATTGTATTTTATCTTTGAAGAAGTTGCGTTTACTGAACTTGGCATATAGCTGATGTTCCCTTAACACTTGTAAAATGATTTTTAAATGTTATTCGTGCTCTTCTTTAGTATTAGAATAGATTAGAATATCATCAATAAAAACTACTACAAACTTATCAAGATATTTATGTAATACATTGTTCATTAAACACATGAAGACTGTCGGGGCATTAGTTAGCCAAAATGGCATGACAACGAACTCATAGTGACCATATCGGGTCCTAAAAGTCGTCTTGAAAATATCTTCATCATTAATCCGGACTTGATGATAACCAGATCTTAAGTTAATTTTTGAAAATATTGTTGCTCTGCGTAACTGATCGAACAAGTCATCTATGCAGGGCAACGGGTATCTATTTTTAATTGTCATTTTTTTAAGCTGACGGTAGTCAATACATAAGCGCAGAGTTCCATCCTTCTTTTTAACAAAAATGACCGGCGCTCCCCAAGGAGACACACTTGGTCTTATATACTTTTTATCTATCAGTTCTTTTAATTGCGATTTTAGTTCATTAAGCTCCAGGATGTTCATCCGGTAAGGATATTTTGAGTTAGGCACCACACCTCGTACCAACTCAATAGTGAAATCCAGCTCCCTTTTTGGAGGCAATCCCTAAATTTCCTCCAGAAATACATCCGAATAACATCTCAGAATTTGTATATCTTCTAATTTTAGCTTGTCTTCTTTATTAATGTGTTCTTCATTAGTTATAGTTACAACAAAAGCTTTACATCCCTTCTGAACATCCCTTTTTAGTTGTGAGGCAGAAATCTATCGAATTGCTATTTTCGTAGGGATTCCTTTTACTATTACCATTTCTCCTTCATTATTTAAACAGGTAAAAGTTTTATCAAAACAATTTAACACTACTCGATTTTGTTCCAACCAATCCATTCCAATTAATACATCATAGGAGCCTAATGGAAGTACATTCAACTTTACAGAAGTTTCAAACTGATTCATAAATAAAATACAATCTTTCACAAAATCACTTACTTTCCTTTTTTCTCCTATAGCTAATTGAACCAGCCATGATGTTACAAATTTATCTACTGGTAGTTTACTTTTCTCTACTAAACTGGGAGAGACATAACTCAGGATATCCCCTAGGTCAATTAAAATAGAAATAGGTTTATGGTTCAACATACCTTCTACTTCCACCATGGAAGTCTGATATCTAGCCTGTCTGTTTTCCAGCGCTGCATTGATTCTGTGCATCCCTCTCGCTAAATCACCAACCGTTGTTTCTTCCTACACAACATGAATGTTGTTGATGGTCTTCTTCCTGTTAGGACATACTGATGCATAGTGAGGTCCTTGGCATTCCAACCACTTTACCGGTTCCTTACATTCATTATTTTTAACATAGTTACTGTGATTATTTGTAAATTCTTTATTTCTTGTGACAGTAGGGTTTTGCTGTGAGTTACTTTTTAAATTACTTCCTTGAATTTTTCTGTTAGGAAGATTTCGTGAGTTATTGTGCCCAAAATTTCGATTAGGTGTGAAAATTTTCTTCCTTGGTTCAAAATTATTATTAGGCCTTTTTATTTTCCAGTTTGGCATGTTCTCGCTTTTCCGGTTATGCTCATAGCAGAAATTTGCTTTTCACATTGCCTCTTCAAGGGCCTTGGGATTATCATATTCAATTCTGTCCTTAATATGAAAAGGTAAACAACTCAGAAACCATTGTACCTTGGGGTTTTTCATCAACAATACAAGGCACATATCGCAGTAAGCTTAAAAATTTACTATTTAACTCTTTCATACTCATGGTTCCTAACCTTAGGTCATAAAATTATTTAGCTCGTTCCTTGTAATATTGCTTCGACATAAATTTCTTTTTAAAGTACTTTTTAAAAGTGATCCATTTTATATTCTTCTCTTTTATGCCCTTAACTCGCTTTATGTCCTGCCACCAAATGTCAGCTTTTCCAGTTAAGTTATATATTGCCATCCTCGCTTTTAACTGATTTGAATAATTATATATCTGAAAGTAATTTTTCATCCTGGACATCCATGCTTCGACTTCCTCTCCTTTTTCTGTTTCACCATTAAAAGTTGGTGGTTTAATATTTTTAAAATCCCCAGAAATCTCTTCACAAAGCTTGTATTTCTTCTTTCTAGAGCGATAATTACTCACTAGAATTTCGGTGTTTCTTTCTATGTGAATTACTGTTAATTTCAGAAGAAGAATTGCTTTCAATTTTAGAGTATTTTGACCTTTTACTCTTATGTTGATAGGACATAGTGTCAGATTCTATCTATTTACCCTTTTCTTCGTTATAAAACTATTCCAGCAGTATTTGATTCAGCTCCTCCTCAGCTCTTAAGAATCTCTCATTTTCTTTTTTAATAGTCTCCATTTCAGTTTTTAGATCCTTAACTGTTTGCAGTAATGCAGATGAGTTATTAGTTATATCTTCTTTAGCAAATTCTTTTCCAGAATTATTTTTTTCATTTAACCGGGACCTCTCTTCAGCATACTCTTCGAGCCCTTCCATACCTACAAATCTAATTCAAAAAAATATTCTATATAACAACATTTAAAATCATAAATCAGTATCCTTATAACTTTCTATTTACTTTTTGTTTACATGCGTTGAGCCACTTCAGGCCTAGTGTTTGAACGTGGGCTTTGATACCATATGTAACATCCCTATAAATTCACAAAAATTTAAAATTTTTCTATGTGATATTAAATGCTAAATCATAGCCAGAATTCTAGTTTAATAACTAACTTTAGTTTAGTTAACAAATAGATTACAAGATAGGTCATCAAGAGAAAACTTAGGAGTTAATTCTCTTTGGTTAACTGTAAACTAAAAGGATACATAATTTTACTTACTAACTTGTAAGTCACAAGTCACTAATCGTATTCAATCTATATTGATTTTTAGTCTTGAATAAAAGTTTATCAAAAGTTATTGAGTTTCAAATTATTGAATTCAGATCATTGGTTTGTTTGTAAGAATGTGTATGATTATGTTAGTTGTTTTCTTTTCTTACCGAAGGGGGTTTGAGGTTAGCCTGAGTCTTACTTAGATTTTCTTAAAGCTAACGCATATATGATGCCAATTAGAGGAAATTTCACCTCAAAATGGGCATCCTAAAAAAAATTAATAAAATAATAGTTAAAATAATAAAATAATATTTATTAATTTTGGATGAAGAAAAGAAAAAACTATTTTTTTGTTTGTATTTTCGACATATCTCGTGTTTTTACGTTGGATGCGGAATTAAATTCCGCATCCAATGAGTACCCACTCGACATACTTTTGACGGACCCCGCTACCCGAAAAACAAGAAATACCTGAAAAAACGTGATGATTACATCATCATCACGTTTTTTCAGGTATTTCTTGTTTTTCGGGTAGTGGGGTCTCTCAAAAGTATGCCGAGTGGGTACTCATTGGATGCGGAATTTAATTCTGCATCCAACGAGCTCTCTCGATCGAAATTTGAGTAAACAAACAAGGAGATATGTCGAAAATACAAACAAAAAAGTAGTTTTTTTTTTATGATACCTATCCCCAAATTTATATTAAAAAAGTGTTTAAGACCTATACGGTATTTCAAATTTAAAGCAATTTCATTGGCTAACACATGATGACATGGAATTTGAGTTAAATTTAAAAGGCCCATTCTGAGTTGAAATTTCCTCTAATAGGCTTGTACATGATTCACAGGTAAAAACTTACTTCCAAGTTTATGATGTAAAAAAAATTAAGGCTCGGAAGACAAAACAAGTAAGTTAGGAAGGATTCCTAACTCTATTTATTATCTAGATTACTAAAGTGTAAGAATTCCTAGGCCTATAGTAAAGACTATTTTACCTAGGTAGCACTTATAGTTTATCATGTGATTATTTGTTATAAAAAATAAATTATATGATCGATTGTATATAATACTAGAATACTAGAATAATAATTGTATATAATTATCAACATGCTTTTAGTTGTTTGTAATACTAGAATACATTTCCATTGTTTTATAACTATGGTCTTTAACCATGTTAATCCTAGAACTTCTTAATCCCTAAAATTATCATTATTGATTTGGAAACTGTAGATTAACTATAAAATATAACAAAACTAGGCATATATTCGATGCATAAAACTCTATCATGCATAAAGATGAATTGTTTAATGTTAACAAAGGTAATAGTATTGCTTTTACACAATGGCAGGGTTAACAAGTGGGTTCAAAACTATATCAAGCTAAGTAAACATTTCAACGTTAGTGTAATCCACATGGTGGATGCTTGCAAGGTGGAGGGCTTTGGGTGATAAACCCTATGCAAATGCATTCCATGCTTGCCCTAAAAACAGGTCACATCCACATGTCTCCCCTAACTACTAACATCCCCCTCCCTAACCAAACCAACTGACCCAATAACAACAAAGAGCATTATCAAAGAATATGTAGGTGTTCCCAATTTGTCATAATTTTGGAATATTTTCTAGATCTAAATCGTGTTTCAGTTTACAAAAATGTGGTTCCTTGTCCACTTTAAGAATTCTACCCCATTTTTCAAAACTTAAACACAGTTTAGGTTCAGAAGATCTTCCATAGCAAAGAGCATTTTTGTCTTAATTTGCAAAATTAGGTTTAGAGACTTAGGTAAGCAGTAAACACTCTTTTGATGTTTTGAAAGTGCAAAAGTGAATTTATTCACATAGTATAGAGAGTCACAGGTGTTTGACGTGTGCATGTGCTATCAACTGGAAGCTTATATAGCAATATAATATTCTCCTTCATGGAAATATATGGGTAAACCTAAGTTTTAGCTTGCATCTGTGAAGAGTTGAACCTAGAGGCTATATGTCCAAGAGCATCTAAATCAAAAGAGATTGCAAATAATTTCCTTTGTCGAAATCTATTCCCCACCTATAACCATCACAATATTTTAAATGCATTTCAAGGCACATTCAAGGTAGCACAATCTTTCTAAAAGTCGCTCACCATTATTGCTTATTTTGTCCATGCAACCATTACTCTTCTGCCGAATCAACTCATGGATACAAGATCATTTTTCACTGTCACAAGAAAACACTATTGCAATAATAAATATAGACAAATCATATAATAATTTGTATATGGGGTTGAATTTTACTGTGCAAACAAAATAAACTTATTTTATGAGAAAGTACTTGTACCCTCCTTTATAAACTACTGAAAAGCTAAGTCTTCCTCCTTCTACAGGTCCTCCATGCAACTCAAGTGACTCACACCTAGAAGGACCTGTAACATCATCCCATGTTTCACAAATTGAATTTTAAAGAAAAAAACTCTTTTAGATTTTAAACCAAAAAACCGCATACAATTATGATATTTTTAACAATGGTCCTAATTTGGTCAAAATCCATGAATGTGAAGTACAAAGTCATGGAGCATTGTAAAACTGCAAAACACAACCTATATCATCAATAAGATTAGAAAATCCTCAGCAATGGGGATAGCATTGACTTTTGATCAAAATTTTAGACCCTAAATGAAATTAACAAAAGACTGAAAATTGTGTTTTTCGGTCGCAGTTAAAAGTGTGAATTCCCATGAAACAAAGTGATTCATGGAATAAGAGATTATGTATCACAAATGCTGAGTTCACTAAGGAAATCAAGGATTGTAAGAGAGACTAATTAAAGAATTAGATGTCAACAACATCAAGATTGGCAGGAAATGCTTGATTCGCCAGAAATGCTCAAAAGGTGATTAACCTTTGATCTGGAATACAAATTGTGACTTTGAAAATATATTCCATTCATAGCAAGTATATACTATGCCTGTTGCTACCAATGTATGGGAGGAACTATTAACAACCTCCTACCCTGGTTTCCACCAACCTATTTAGTTACCCACCTAAAGACTTAGACCTTTTAGCCCTATCACACTTCCTGAATGACTGCTTAGGAGATATCACCGCTATAGACTGGGATTAGATTAAAAAAGCACCTTACCACTTATACCCTGCTTCGCTCGAATAATTCAAGAACCGACGGAACATCCGAACACATTGACAAAACCTAATCTCCCTAGAGAACCATAAAAAACCACGTTCACCATATCCCGTTTGCCATATCCTAGTGGGAAGGAGGCCCACATCAACTTCAATACAAAAGAGGCTACCAGGGAACAAATAGAAGCTATGGCATTGGCAAGGAGCCATCTGACATAGCCAATCAGTGCCAGTGGAGTGGTCGCTGATTAGGAGAGGATGCGGTCCCGAGTTGAAGGAAGGGATATTGGCGCTCTTGAGATCAACCAAAGGATCTACTAGTATTACAATTGCCCCTATCATATGTGAGAGAGAGAGAGAAGTAACCTTCATAAGTGAGAGAGAGGTCACACATCACTGGCCGAGATATAAGCACAAAATTGATAGGCCTACCTACTACAGTTGAGAGACTTACCCACATATCCGAAAGCAGTAATCAAGCCTCACCAAAGCCTTACCCAGAGAGCCGAAATCCACAATCAAGCCTCACCAGCCTCACCAGCCCCACCTGGAAACCTTGAAATGGAATTTTCAGGTATTAACAAACATTTCAGGCTACAAATTCCTTGAGCACAAGTTTGGGATGAGCTCAATTTTTTTCATGGAATCCATTCTATTAAGGCAAAAAATATTTCCAACTTTATATGCAAGTTATGGACATAAATATTTTCGACTTTATATGCAAGTTATGGCAAAAAATATTTCCGACATTATATGCAAGTTCTTTTACTTCATTATAATAATTTTAAATTTTCTAGCAAATTGTAAACTTGATTCTGAATAACCCATACCTTTAAGGTTGAATTATATTTTTTCACTTAATGTATTACATCAAAGTTACATTGAATCCTTAAATTAATCTCACCTTTGAGAGACAGAGAAAGAGCATTATAATGTTATGCATAATCTATGGTTAATTTCATTTAAATTTGTCTTCATAGAAAGAGTTGTCTTTCATTTAGCACTCTTTGTGCTATGGATTATCCTAATATATAATGAAAAGGATCAACCCTCATTGATCTTGATGGTTTCCTATGTCTTTTCTTCATTATATTTGTTTATTTAAGTTTACATCATTTTATGAACATCCTTTTATTTTTGTTCTAGGTGATCAGAGAATGTTGTAAGTTCAATTTTGTTGGTTAAAGTTACTGTAAGATGGTTTTCACTGAACGAAATTTGTTGCTGGTTGTTGGCAGGTTTATCTCTACAAATACTTTCTTTGTGTTTCTCATGACCAACACTTGGGTATACCCTCACCATATGTGCTTTATGTCGAAAGATTAAATCTCTTAAGCATATGTTTTGGTTCTACAATAATCCTTGGCCTAGGATTTGACAGAAATCCTGTGCATCCGATTCACTTAATCAAGCTTACTTGCAACATCCAAAGTTTTAAAAACCGGTCAACTCGGGACTGAAACCAATTGAGTTGATCGGTTTAAACATCATCATACTTGAACCGGGACAAAAATCGACCCAAAGAATCAGTTGGTTCAGTACCAAACTAGTCAAACCAACCGACTCCACATTGACTCAACCTTGTTAATCCAAAGATTCCCACAGTGGACGCGTAGAGGCTAGACATAGATTTATTTATTTATTTTACCAGTTTTGTACAAGTGACATTGATGTCGATAATATTAAATGGTAATGTTAAATTCTTAAAGTAAAAGTGACATTCTCCTTTCCTTAATTATTTGAGAGTGGTTCTAACCTCACAGACTTCATATGCAAAAAGTAGAATTTTAGCTCCTATTCATAATTCATAGACTTCATATGCATAAAATAGAATTTATATCCCATTAAGAATTCAATAGACTTAATGGTTTTCAAGATTTCAAGAAACCCGATGTTAGGATTTGTGTTTGGCATTGGATTTCTAGAAAATATCATGAACTTTTTGAAGTCCCTAGAAGTGATAAAAATGCATCACAAGTTGAGGAATTGCAAAATTGTTATAGAACTTCCAATGTGTGCCAAGGTGTAGGACCACTACAAATCCTTTTTAGATGCAACATCTCCATCCATCGATTTAATTGATTTATTTAAACAACATTGTTTTAAAAAATACAATCTGAGGAGGCAATAAAATCATATTAATTTTGTCTTTGGAACTCAACCTGATTTTGTTGATGTTTGTGCTAAAATCACTCCATGCGAATGCATAATGTCTCCATCTTTACCAGTTCTGTGAGGAGATGAGCATGTGATCAAATAGATAGGTAGAGAATCCCTGGGACTGTGGAGAGCAAAATATTGAGGTCCATAATCTGATATAGCTTCATAAATAACCAATGATACACAAAATATAATATCACCAAACTCATAAGATGAAACTATTATCAAATCCCCAGCAAAAAGTTTGAAGAAGACTTGCAGTACTTGATTTTTCACGCCAAAATTGATGAGAGCATCTACAAGCATTACTGAAATCTCTTGAAACTTAAAACATGAACCGAATAATATCAGATCATATCCAAATAAGATCATATCATATCCAAATAGGTTCAGATCATATCCAAGAGTGTGCTCCACAGAGATGGTAGATGCATAATTTTCTCCTTCTTCAAAACCTTGAGTATTGGTGCATGCAATCATGTAGGAATTTTCTGAAAGCTCAAGATTAATGACGATGAATGGATCATTCCTAAAATATGATATTATTTCCAAAATATCCATATATACATAAAATATAATATCAGCAAACTCATACAAGAATATTGACATCAAATCACCAGCAACAACTTCGAAGGGGAATTGCGATACTTGTTTTTTCACACCAAAATTGATGAGACCAACTACAAGAAACACTGGAAGCTCTTGAAAATGAAACATTGAACCAAGTAATATCATATTAGATCCAAATAATATCATGTCAGATACAAATAGGTTCATATCATATCCAAGGGTGTGCTCCACCGAGATGGTAAATGCACAATTTTCTCCTTCTTCAAAACCTTGAGTATGTGTCCATGCAATCATGTAGGAATTTGTTGGAAGCTCTAAATCAATGAGAGTGAGTGGATCACTCCTACAATCTGATATTATTTCAAAAATATCCAAATATTAACAAAATATAATATCAGCAAACACGTGAGAGAAAATTGACATCAAATCCCGAGCAATAATTTTGAAAGAGACTTTTTGTACTTGATTTTTCACTCCAAAATTGATGAGACCAGCTACAAGCAACACTGAAAGCTCTTGAAACTAAAATATTGAACCAAGTAATATCATATCATATCCAAATAATATCATAGCATATCCAAATAGATTCGTATCATATCCAAGGGTGTTCTCCATTGAGATGGTAGATACACAATTTTCTCCTTCTTCAAAATTATGAGTATTGGTGCATGCAATCATGTAGGAATTTGTTGGAATATCTAGATCAATTAGAGTGAACAGATCACACCTACAATCTGATATTATTTACAAAATATCCAAATAATTAATTATATTCACACCAGCAACATCATTAGAGATAGAGAAATCAAATTCCTCTCCCTTTCTTGGAGCAATCACTGGTAAACTATGCACATAATTTATAATAGAAGAATCACTGGAGAATTTTTGCATAGAATGAAAGGATGCCTCGAAAATTCTGGGATGTAAGGATATCAAAACTTTCTTGCTTTCCAAACAATACTTCAAGCTTCTCCCAAGCTTCTCTGGCAGTCCTCAAACCTTCAAGGTGTAAGAGGATATCTCTAGAGATATGAGTACATAGATAACCAAAAACTACATCTAAGTGGTTCAAAAACTTGTTTTTCTCAACTGGATGATGGGGCTCAGTATCCCTTCCTAGTATTATCCTGTAGTAGCCTTGTTTGCGCAAGGCCAGCTACATATCTTCCCTCCAATCAACATAATTGAAGGGTGTTAGGATCCAAAGTGTGGAAGATTGAGAATCCATAATTCTTTTGCTGATCAGAAAATATATCCAATCAGAATATGTTGCACTATAAAAAATAAAAACATTCACACTATGTAAGAATCAAGCCTTCCCTCTCGACATGAACACTTTCTCAGGGTCCATCACACCCACACTGCCACTCTGAATAAATTCAGAGGAAGCCAATCACTCTTTGTAGGACTTCTGTGGAAACTCACCTGCTTCTGGTGTTCAAAGGAGAGTAGACAGACTTGAATCTTTCTTGAGATGGATCTGATACCATGTTAGAATTGATGTTCCATTTAGATCATCAAGCAATGAGTCCAAATTATTGATGCAGTGAATAGGAATGAATTATACAAACTGAACAAATCAAATATCATGGGAAACAAACAAGTATTGCCCAGAGAATTATAGTATTATCTTCATTACATAATCCTGTGTTACAATAGTGTCACATAGGAAATAATTAAAATTATTAGGGATGAATTTGAATCTACCAATTGGATGTGACTGTATCTGACTGCATGGCTAACTAAATATTTCTAAATCACTATCGGAGTCCAAGTGGTTAACTCCAAATGTATAATCAAGTCACACAATTATTTATAATCAGTTAACTCAATCTAACTGAAGTGGTAGGTGAGAAAAGGCGCCTTACCCCATGCAGCCATGCACAACTAGCACTAACTGAACTGATTATGATATAACTGAAGAAAAATTAAGCTTAACTAGTTTCAACTCCAACTGACTGAAGGAGGTTGGTGTCGGGACTCCCAGTGGCTCCTAAAATGTAGGGATTGGCCTAGGAGGCACCTAAACTGATGCATGCAAATGCAGTTAGTGGTAGTTAGCCTTTATCGGTGTTCCCCACACTCTAGTAACTAGTACATGTGGTCCCATTAGGCCGAGTGGACCCAAGGGCACTAATGAACCCAAATAATTAAATAAAACCCCTAAGTTATGATAAAATAATCTAATAGACAGTTTGGTTAAGGGAGGATTATAAATCATAATAGGGAAATTGGTAGATAAAGAAGTCAAAAGATATTTTTTCACAGTTGCAGCTGCAGTTTCCACCATTGGAGCTTTCTGCAGGTTCAAATCGCATCGTTATCCATCAACCACATAAAACCATTATGTAAGTATATATGTCACATCCCCACCCCTCCGACTGGCGAAGAGGACGCGACCATGGTGTTAACCATCCGGGCTGAGAGCCCCATGAACATGTGAATTCCTAAAAATTGCTGAAATGCTGGAATAAAACGCTAGAACAACATGCTGATAACAAGATGCATTGAAGTAGAATATATACAGATGCAAATATTTATCATACGCAGCGGAAAAAACACACATTCAACATCCTCATCATAATCATTAACAGTAAATAAGATTGCGGAAGTAAAATAGACAAGGTTACTTATCTTATGAAGAAGTCAATCCGCAACCAGCTACATCGCTGCAACGTTCCACCCAACCATAGGCCAGCGTGCTCCTTAATCTCTCAGCAGTGCTGCCACCCCCGACCTGGGCATGATTCTCCAAGGAATAAGGGAACAAGCAAGATTACACATAACCAAGGATACACAAAACATAGCCAATCCAACACAGTTGGGTTTATCAGGCCATAAAGGAGTTGGGAAAGGCTAAATGCTAAGCTGGTGAGCTCATTGCAGAGCTAGGAACACCTACACCAGAACTAGCCTGACTTCTAAGACACCCACACACACCCAACACAAGGAATCAGTCCCTTCTCTGCTACACAGTCCCTTAGGCCCTGCATTCCCTTCCAGTGCTATTCAAGGGTTGTGGAGAAGAAAGCCAACCCTCTAGCTCCATCTGTGTGGTTTCCAGCCACCAGGTTTATCAAGAAAACCAAGCCCCCATGCCTCCTCCCAACATAGTTCGAAGACCAACCATTGCACACATGAAATCAATCAACTGTCACAGCTTAATAGGGAAAAACGACTCCCAAGCAAATTATATAGTCCTAAACATATCAGCGAACATGGGGAAAATGACTCCAAACCGTCTACAGTAGCCCCAAAGCGTAATAGAAAACAAAAACACAGGGGAAAATACTCCCAAGTGAATTATACAGTCCCAACGAAATTAGTGAGCACCGCTCACAACATGGGAAAAACAACAGTCCCGAACGTGACAGCAACACAATCAAAACATGAGGAACGATAACACATCCCAGGAAATGAATCCACGGAAAGAATTACACCAACTACGCTGGGGAAGAAATTACAGTCTCCCAGCCTGTGCGTGAGTACCGACAACGCCGAACCCAAAATTAGCCGGTGGGGAGAATATACAGTCACACCATCCGCAAATCCGTAGAGGTAAGGGCTGCGTGAGTAAAGTCGGGAAAATCCTGTGCGTGAGCGTGAGCAACTTCCGCTCCTGCGTGAGGATGAACAACAAATCATGAGGCCTGTGTAGTGGAGGGTGCGTGAATGTTTTTGCACAGTCGTGAAGGAAGAGTAGTAGTGAGTTTGTTGGAGCGATGGTAGTGGTTTATTTTTCCATTGTGAAGTCAACCGTGGGTGGAGTGTGCGTGTAGGCATGGACTGACAGTCCTGCCACCCCACTCCCGAAAAAAATAACTGCCTCAACCACCAGCAGCAATTCTCAATTGTGGTGGTTGGATAAGACAAAGGAAGGTGACACATGGGTTTTTCCTTCATGGCTCAAGATTTGGCAATTCCCCACCCTTATCCTTGTGATAATCATGCCCCTTCTCAATTTAGTTGCCGCGATCGTAGCTGGTCGGGTTCATTTAATTAAATATGCATATGTACATGATGACAAAACTTAATATCTATGCCGCATGCCCCGATATACCATCGGTGACAATTTAAATCCGAAACATAGAATAACCCATCAATGGTGGGGCCTTGGCCTTTAGCTCCACACCATGATCATTTACAAGATATACATCATATACATCTAATGCAATGAGGTCAAAATCGGGGTGTTACATTCCCCTCCCCCCTCAATAGCATTGTCCTCAGTTCTTTACAAAATTGAACAAAATGCTACATTGGTATCACCTCAGTGTTCCACAAAATTGAACAAAAATGGATGTGCCAATTGCATGGCATCCTCTAGCTCCCACGTAGCCTCTTTAGGTCCGTAGTGCTCCCATTGCACCTTTACCTGACCTATGGCTCGGTTCCAGAGCATTGTGACCTTCCTGTCGAGGATGCACATTGGCTCAATTCGGAACTCTCCCTTGGGTTCCACCTGAATCACATCCCAATTTATCACATGGTTAGGATCATGTACATATCTCTTAAGCAAAGAACATGAAAAACATTATGAGCTCTAGTGCTAGCAGGCAATGCAAGTCTATATGCAACTGGCCCTATTCTTTCGAGCACTTCAAATGGCCCACAATATCTAGGTGACAACTTGGCACAACTTCCAAGCTTCAAGGAACTTCCAAGCTTCAAGGAACTCTTCCTTGCCCTCACTCTGAGGTAAACATGATCCCCAACACTGAACTCCCTGTTCACCCTATGCTTATCCGCATAGCTTTTCTGTCTGTCCTGTGCTACTTTCAGCTTTTGCCTGATCTTTACAACCTCTTGCTCCATTTCCTTGAGCAATTCTGGTCCAAGCACAATCCTGTTCACTGGATTGTCCCAAGTCACTGGTGTCCTACACCTTCTTCCATACAAAGCTTCATACAGACTCATCCCCAAGGATGCCTGCTGTCCATTGTTATAAGCAAACTCTACCAAGTGCAAGTAATATTCCCACTTGGTTGGTTTGTCCATCACATACATGCGAAGCATGTCTTCAAGCACCTGATTAACTCTTTCTGTCTGACCATCTGTCTGAGGATGGTATGCAGTGCTGAAGTTTATCTTTGTACCCAAGTCAGAAAACAACCCCTTCCAAAAGTTGGAAGTAAACTTGACATCTCTGTCAGAGACTATTGCCTTCGACAATCCATGCAATTTGAATATCTCCTTCATGAATATCTTTGAAATGTCATCAGTCTTATGAGTAGACTTCACCGGTATAAAATTTGCTGCCTTTGTCAACTTGTCCACCACAACCATGATGGAATCATGTTTTCTCCAAGTCATCGGCAATCCTGTAATAAAATCCATGGAAATAACTTCCCATTTCCATTCCAGAACTGGAAAAGGTTGCAACAAACCTGCTGGATGTTGATGCTCAACCTTTACCTGCTGACATTTCATGCACTTTGAAATGTACTCATCCATATCCCTTTTCATTCCTAGCCAAAAGTACTGCTTTCTAGCTGTAGCAACCATCTTGTGATATCCTGGGTGACCAGAATACAGAGCTTGATGGATTTCATCTATGACAACTCTCCTCAAATTTGCTACATCTGGAATATAAATTCTATCTCTATAAGTGAGAAGTCCATCTTCTTCCAATTTATATCCCTCATATCTCTTCTCAAGACTTTGCTGCTGCAATTTGTCTTTTACCTGCTCACACAATTCATCTCGAGCAACATGACTAACAGTCTACTGCCTCAAATCTGATTGGCAAATACTAAGAGATGCCACATGCATTTCCTGCACCTTCCTGCTGAGTGCATCAGCTACCTTATTTTCCTTTCCCTTTATGTGCTTGATTTCAAAATCAAAATCACATAAAAATTCCAGCCATCTTGCTTGCCTAGCATTCAGAGTAGGCTGATCAAACAAATACTTCAGTCCACAATGGTTTGTTCTAAGCTCAAATCTTCTACCCATCAAGTAATGTCTCCACATCTTGAGAGCATGTACTATGGATGCAAGCTCTAGATCATGAGTGGCATAGTTCTTCTCATGTTCCTTCAGCTTTCTTGACTCATAACATATCACATGGTTGTCCTGCATAAGGGCTCCTCCAAGCCCTTGTCCGCATGCATTGGTACACACCAAAAAATCTTTTTTCTGGATCTGCAACCTTCAATACGGGTGCACTGGTGAGAAGATCCTTCAACCTTTGGAAACTTTCTTCACACCTCGACTTCCATTTGAACTTCATCCCCTTCTTTTGCAAAGAAGTGATGGAATGTGCAACTTTGGAGAATCCTTCAATGAATCTCCTGTAATATCCTACAAGTCCCATAAAAGATCTTACATCTGTCACATTCCTTGGAGTAGGCCAATTCATAATGGCTTCAATCTTTTTAGGGTCCACAGATATACCCTCTTCTGAGATAATGTGACCCAAATACTGAATTCTATCTTGATAGAAGTCACACTTGCTCAATTTCGCATACAACTGATGCTCCCTAAGCAATTTCAATGTCAATCTCAAATGCTCTTCATGCTCTTCCTCATTCTTAGAATAAACAAGAATGTCATCAAGGAAAACAAGAACAAATTTGTCCAAATACCTGCTGAAGACACTATTCATAAGGCACATAAATGTAGCTGGTGCATTTGTGAGACCAAATGGTACCACTACAAACTCATAATGTCCATATCTTGTTCTAAAGGCTATCTTATGAATGTATTCATCCTTGATTCTCACCTGATGGTAACCAGACCTCAAGTCAATCTTGGAAAATACCTTTGCTCCTCTCATTTGATCAAAGAGGTCATCAATCCTAGGCAAAGGATATTTATTATTCACAGTAACCTTGTTCAATTGTCTGTAATCAATACACAACTTGAGTGTACCATATTTCTTCTTTACAAATAGAACTGGTGCTCCCCAAGGAGACACACTCGGTCGGATATACTTCCTTTCCAACAAATCTTGCAGTTGCATCTTCAATTCTAACATTTTCAGTGTACTCATCCTGTAGGGTGCCTTGGACACTGGTGCCGCTCCTGGCACCAGTTCAATTGTGAAATCAATGTCCTGCTTTGGAGGAAGCCCTGGAATCTCATCAGGAAATACATCCTTGAATTCCTATAACACTTGATAGTCCTGCAACCTAGGAGTTTCATCTCCCGTTTCCTCCAAAATATGAGCTGCATACAACTGGAAACCCTTCCTACAGAACTTCTTTAACTGCATTGCTGAAACCTGCCGTACTGAAATCACCTTTGGGATACCTTTCACAACTACTGGGTTCCCTTCTTCATTCATGCATTCGAAAGTCTTATGGTAACAGTCAAGCTTCACCCTGTGAGATTCTAGCCAATCCATTCCAATGAGAACATCATAGGAACCAAGCAGTAGAACATTCATATCTACACAAGTGACCAATCCATTCATGACCAATGGACATTTCTCTACCACTTCACTGACCTTTCTCTTTGTTCCAGTGGCTAGCTGAACTAACCAAGACTTCCTATGATTTATTTTCTTAAAAGGACAAATCTCCACTACTCTAGGAGTAATGTAACTATGCGTAGAACCAGGGTCAATCAAAATAGAAACAGATTTCTCAACAATATTACTTGCTACTTCAACCACAGCTGACTGGTGATTTGCCTAGTGGTCCTCCGGTGCTGCATAAATCCTAGGGATTGCCCTTGCTACTTGACCCACTGTTTCTGCTTCTTGAACTTTATAAGCTGGCCTTGCACTCTCATTCTCGAGTGGACAATTCCTGTGCATGTGGGGTCCTCCACATTTCCAACATTGAAGTGGTCCTCTATTCTGTTGTGGATCTTTAGGCTTTTCTCCTGTCACTCCAACTGGCTTACTCGCAGCTTGGGATGGCTGCTTCTGCTGATTCCTAAAGTTAGAAGGTTTGGAACCCTTCTTTCTTTGGTCAAACTTCTCATTCTTCTTGTCCTTCCATGCCTTATGGTAATCAGGTTTACCTTTGCTTTGCTCATAGCAATACTTAGCCTTCCTTATTGCTTCTTCAAGAGTTCTGGGTTCATAAAACTCGATTCTATCTTTGTAAGACCGAGGTAATCCACTCAAAAAATGCTGGACTTTCACTTTTTCATCTCTGATGTACCTGAAATATCTCAACAGCTCCAAAAACTTATTTGCATATTCTTCCATGGTCCGTTGTCCCAATCTCAGCTCATGGAACTCCTTAATCTTGTCATCATAATACCTGTCAGAGAGGTATTTCTGCTTGAAATACTTCTTGAACTGCCTCCACTTGAGTCTCGTTTCACTTATCTTCTTTACTTGCTTGAAGTGTTCCCACCAAATGGATGCTCTTCCATTCAGATTGAATATGGAAACTCTTGCCTTCATGTTTCCTGAATAATCAATCACTTGAAAGTACTTCTTTATCCCAAGAAGCCAAGCTTCATCCTCTTGTCCAGTCTTTACCTCACCATCAAACGCAGGAGGTTTAGCTTTCTTAAATTCATCTCGAGAGTGATCCCTATGGTGCCTCTTTCTTTTCCTTTTATGAGAAGAAGAACTTGAATCCCCGCTGGATTCTTCAGAATCAGACAATCCACTAGAAGTTTTCCTCCTTCTCCTAGTACTGCTCTTACTGCCTTCTGGTCTTGCTGTAGCTCATCGAGAGTCTATATTTCTATGTAAGTCTTTCAAACTCTGCAACATAGCATCATTCAACTGATGCTTCTCTTCCTGGGCTTTGATCAGGCTTCTTATGGTGGCTACAACATCTGACGGTGTCTCTTGGAATCTCCTTCCATTGGACTCAATGTCATCATTTCTATTATGGACATTTTCTCCCATGGCATCTTCTGCTCGCTCGTAGCAATCATGAGCATCATATCCATCATGGGTTCTCATAACTGAACCACCACTTATTTATCAAAATGTACTACCTGGAATACTGCCCTTGAAGGTAACTATGACTCTGCAAACGTGTTAGTAACACAACTATTAGATGCATAACATTGATATAAACCAGCATTGCTTACCTTCTCTTGGAAAAATCATAATACAATTTTTTTTTGTAAATCTATGTTTTCACGCAATCTAGCACATGAAATCGCTGCCACTTTTCTCCTTTTTAGCCCTAAAAATATCACTGAGAAACAGATGAAAATCCCACTGAAAAATAGTCAAAATCTGCTGGGGAAATCCCACGGAAAACTCAAATTTTCCTTATGCAGAATCGACTCTCAATTCCACTATTGTTCCGACGTTTTGGCGGTCAAAACCACTAATTACTCTGCCGTTCATCGGCAGTCGGATCCACTAACTTCTTCCACTGTATCGACGGTCGAAACAACTAATTTATTCCGCTGTATCGGTGGACCAAACAACTAAATTTTTTTGACGCATTGGCTGTCGAAACAACTAAATTTTTCCGACGCAGCGGCAGACTGATCCTCTAATTTTCTCCGACGTGTTGGCGGTCCAATCTTCTAAATTTTTCCGACATGTCGACAGTCCAATATTCTAAAATTTTTCGACGTTTTCTATACTTAGAAATTTTTTCGGAAATCTTTCTTCTTTCCCCTGCCGCTGCATCGGCCACCTCATCTTCTATTTTCTACCGACGTGTCGACAACCTTCAAGAGATCTCCGTCGCAACTGCGGCTCTTCCTTCCACTATCCTTCGCCGATAGCCAACACTTTCCGACAATTTCTATACTTAGACAAATTCTCTTTTCATCGGCGATCGGATCCACTATCCTTCGGAAGGATAGTCTATTGGACAGCCTCAACGACGGATGTTCAATCCACTAACCATCGAAGATGGCTAATGACTTCCGGATCGGCTCAACTTTCTTCTTTCTGCCCGTGAAATAGTTCCTTCCGCATCTGCAACAGTGGAACATGATCCTTGATCTTCTTCCAATCGACGGTGCAATATGGTATGGCATGATCCGATCGGCATCGGCAATCTTTTCTCGTTGGAAGTCTAGTGCTCTTGACTTCCGCAACGGTGGGCGTATGAACCTCTATCTCCTTCCGATAGCCGATGATTTCTATACTTAGAAAAATTTTCTGAACTTCTTCATGGCGTCGGTGGTCGGAGGCCTTATCTGTCGGACGCATAGTTGTTTATCCGTCCACAACGGCAGGCGCTCGATCAACTATCTTCTTCCAATAGCCGCTGTTTTTAAACTTTCTTTTATAGCGTTAGTGTTCGGAGGCCTTATCCATTGGACACGTAGTCTTTTAGCTGTCCGCAACGGTGGGCACTCGAACAACTATTTTCTTCCAATGTACATCCAACACTTAGAAAATTTTCGCAATTTTCTTCCTATTGTGCTCCGTCGGGCATGCTTCTGCCGAGCTCTTCCGCTACATCGGAAGTCCATTCCACTAAGTGTTCCGATGACTGTTCAAACACTTAGGCAAATTTTCTTTAAAATTCCTTCCGACCGTCCCTCTTCGGGTGGACTTCCGCCTAGGCTATCCGATGCATCGGAGGAGCTTCTGGATAAGTCCTTCGACGTATCGGGTGGGCTTCAGCCTAAGCCATCCGATGATTTCCATACTTAGGAGATTTTTGAAATTTTCCTGTCATAAACTTCTGATTTCTGCTGGACAGGAAGAAATACTGTTTCTTCCCCTGCACCTTCGTGGTCCATTCAGGCCCATGCTGCAACATGAGCTCTGATACCACGATGTCATGTCCCCACCCCTCAGACCGATGAAGAGGACGCAACCATGGCGTTAACCATGCGAGCCGAGAGCCCCATGAACATGTGAATTCCTAAAAATTGCTGAAATGGAATAAAACGCTAGAACAACATGCTGATAACAAGATGCATTGAAGTAGAATATTTACAGATGCAAATATTTATCATACGCAGCGGAAACAACACACATTCATACAACATTCATGCAACATTCTCATCATAATCATTAACGGTAAATAAGATTGCGGAAGTAAAATAGACAAGGTTACTTATCTTATGAAGAAGTCAATCCGCAACCAGCTACGTCGCTGCAACGTTCCACCCAACCATAGGCCAGCGTGCTCCTTAATCTCTCAGCAGCACTGCCACCCCCGAGCTGGGCATGATTATCCAAGGAATAAGGGAACAAGCAGGCTTACACATAGCCAAGGATACACAAAACATAGCCAAGCCAACACAGTTGGGTTTATCAGGCCATCAAGGAGTTGGGAAAGGCTAAATGCTAAGCTGGTGAGCTCATTGTAGAGCTAGGAACACCTACACCAGAACTAGCCTGACTTCTAAGACACCCACACACACCCAACACAAGGAATCAGTCCCTTCTCTGCTACACAGTACCTCAGGCCCTGCATTCCCTTCTAGTGCTATTCAGGGGTTGTGGAGAAGAAAGCCAGCCCTCTAGCTCCATCTGTGTGGTTTCCGGCCACTAGGTTTATCAAGCAAACCAAGCCCCCATCCCTTCTCCCAACAGAGTTCGAATACCAACCATTGCACACATGCAATCAATCAACTGTCACAGCTTAACAGGGAAAAATGACTCCCAAGAAAATTATACAGTCCCAAACATATCAACGAACATGGGGAAAACGACTCCAAACGATCTACATCAGCCCCAAAGCGTAACAACAAACACAACCAAAGGGGAAAATACTCCCAAGTGAATTATATAGTCCCAACGAAATTAGTGAGCGCTGCTCACAACATGGGAAAAACAATAGTCCCGAACGTGACAGCAACACAATCAAAACATGAGGAAAGACAGCACGTCCCAGGCAATGAATCCACGGAAAGACTTACACCGACTACGCTGGGGAAGAAAATACTGTCTCCCAGCCTGTGTGTGAGTAATGACAACGCTGAACCCACAATTAGCTGGTGGGGAGAATATACAATCACACCATCTGCAAATCCATAGAGGTAAGGGCTGCGTGAGTAAAGACGGGAAAATCCTGTGCTTCAGCGTGAGCAACTTCTGCTCCTACGTGAGGATGAACAACAAATCATGAGGCCTGCGTAGTGGAGGGTGCGTGAATGTTTTTGCACAGTCGTGGAGGAAGAGCAGTAGTGAGTTCGCTGGAGTGATGGTAGTGGTTTCTTTTTCCATTGTGAAGTCAACCGTGGGTGGAGTGTGCGTGTAGGCATGGACTGACAATCCTGCCACCCCACTCCCAAAAACAATAACTGCCTCAACCACCAGTAGCAATTATCAATTGTGGTGGTTGGATAAGACAAAGGAAGGTGACACATGGGTTTTTCCTTCATGGCTCAAGGTTTGGCAATTCCCCACCCTTATCCTTGTGATAATCATGCCCCTTCTCAATTTAGTTGCCGCGATTGTAGCTGGCCGGGTTCATTTAATTAAATATGCATATGTACATGATGACAAAACTTAATATCTATGCCACATGCCCCGATATACCATCGGTGACAATTTAAATCCGAAACATAGCATAACCCATCAATGGTGGGGCCTTGGCCTTTAGCTCCACACCATGATCATTTACAAGATATACATCATATACATCTAATGCAACGAGGTCAAAACTGGGGTGTTAAAATATATAATACTCTTAATCATTTTGAGTTCTTTGTGAAGATGGGAGGGTCATTGTCAACATTCCTTGGCTAGTTTTTTTAATTATTGTGATTATTGGTGCTGCAGAATGAAAGTTACAGTCGACAAATGCAGTAATTGATTCAGGTTGAATGCATCACACAAAAAATTCAATTTTACTCATAACAATATATTCACTTATTGATTCAATCCATAATTATATTGGCGATTTTTATTTCTTTGCAATTGATGTCACATACAACTTTTGAAATTAAAAAAAAAAATGTATTGATAGCTTTGAAAAAAATTATGTATTGATAGTTTTGTTGGATTTAGTATTCATTTATTACAATATTTATTGATTGACTAGTTTTATTTCTGTGCAATTGATAGTCACTGACAACTTTTGAAATTTAAAAAAAATATTGTATTAAATAGTTTTGTGGGATTTTGAATTCACTTCTTGGTTCAATTCATTATTATAATATTTAGAGAATACTTTTATTTCTTTATTTTGATAACTTATTTTTTATTATTATTACTAATAATATTATTATATAATAGAACATTGCTAGAGAAACCCTCACTTACTTCCCTATTTTTTAGGAGGGTACATGATAGGATGGTACTGGAGGTAAACCGCATGCCCTAATTACTGGGCCTAATGAGGTGTTGAATTTACCTCAACAACTTATATTAAATTTTTTTATTGATATTTAAGTGGAGAAATGTGATATTTAAAGTAGAGAAGGGTGATATTTAAGTGGAGAAAGAAACATGATAATCCAACATCATGTTTCATACAAAGTTGGTTTCTCTCTTTCTCTGTAATGGAGAAACAAGATTTAG
Source organism: Pseudotsuga menziesii (assembly GCA_001517045.1). NCBI lineage: Eukaryota > Viridiplantae > Streptophyta > Pinopsida > Pinales > Pinaceae > Pseudotsuga > Pseudotsuga menziesii. The sequence continues at coordinate 43,553 of LPNX010422990.1, read as the reverse complement.
TGTTCGTTCCAACGATGTGCATAGCCCAATACATCCACATGCCAAGCACATATTTTCTTCAACTATAATATCTCTGCGAAACAAATATACGATAACACCTGTTTTTTTATGGATAATTTCACATATAGAAAAGAGGGATAAACAGATTGAGAAATGGTTTAAAGACAATGCTAAATTTTCATGTTGGGTATTTGGTCAACTACACACTCTAGGATTACAATAAAATCTATTTCAATTGTTAGTTTGGTAGATATCATGGTGCAGAGTTATGAGGATGTGGTTTGGATTAATTGGATCCATCTAATCATGTTCTGATATAAAGTTAGATAAATATGGAACTCTAAAGGATTTTTTTGGGCTAGGTATTGTGCTTATTTGGGACTAACCACTACCAACCTCTAATTCCTGTGGCAAGAGCTTATTTCGATCAAGATCCTCTTATTTACTTATCCAAGATCCTATGAATTACTTGTTCGCTACCCTCTCTTCCAAGCTATGGATCCCTATTTGGGGGTGGAATAGGTTTCATTGGCCCCTAAATTCACTGTACTTCTAAGTTCAACGATCTCGCTATGTGTTTTATGAATATTTAGGCTTAGGTGGCCACGTGGGATGACGCCTCAAGGCATTTCCCTAATGAGGTGTAATGCTATGTTCCAACAGCCTATCAAGTGCGATTGTAACCTGCTGATTTTAGGTACTCTTTATATCCATATAAGTTTCCCGCCATGGTTGAATAGAAGTGAAGTGGCATACTTCATGAAAAACACTTGACAATGTAGTTCGTAGCCGACACGTGTTTGCCAAAAGTTGGAATTTGAGAAAGCAACATATTAGGTGCCATTTTGGAATGTTTTGGTGCAATATCATGTAGAGATGCATTGGGTTTAGACTTTATATGACATGCTCAATGAAGCATTGAATAGGTTAACAAGATTAACATGAATATGGATGTAACAAGTGTATATCATGGTCCTCTATATATTGTTATGTTTAAATGTATTTTGATTAAAATTTAAATGAGTTTAGTTAAATGGAATCATTGCATTAATTGAAATATTTTCGATTTTTTTATATTTACAGATCTTTTTTTTTGTTCAATTGATGCTTTAAATTTATTTTTAAGTTCAAGTGGATTAAAAAATGATCGGTATCCTATCATGTTCATTTGCTGATTATGCTAGTAAATAATTTTATAAATTTGTGTTTAAAGGTAGAGAAAAATCTATTAAATAGTTTTGTGGGATTTCCTTTAAAGGAAAATGATTAAATAGTTTTGTGGGATTTTATTTGGAGGGAAAGGGGAAATCAACTCATAGCTTTGCATGGGTAGCCATTGATTATCTAGAAGAGTGATGAATTATTATTAATTGGAATATTATTTCTGCACCTCACTTTGTTAATTATTACCATAATTTCATGAAGAAGTCCACGGGAAAAGAAGGCAATTCGTGAACGATTAAAAAAAAAAAAAAAAAAAAAAAAAAAAAAACAACTATATTTTAGAAGTTATTATTTTAAATATATGTGTGTGTTTGTGTGTGGGGGGGTTGGAAATTGGACATATATACGTGCTCTTCATCTTACTCATGCAGCTAGGTATGGATAACTGAGAGTTAAGGATTTAACTAGAAACTCTCTCACATTAATTGTAGCTCATAAATAGCTTGTAAAAGATGCAATTAATTGTATTTGTACAATTTGAGTTGTTTATAATGTTTCTAGTTATGATCACTTAAATGTGACAAAGTAGAAAAATTAAGGTAATACCGTGACAAGAAGATAACAAGATTGAGTCATTGAGAGAGAGACATTAAAGGAAAAGAAAGTAACGTTAATATGGAACACAAATTGGGAAACCTAGTCGTTGTTAACTTATCAACACCATGATGTGCTTTGTTCCTCACCCTTTGAGATGGCTTATTTGAACAAAAAAAACTCAAAATATTTGACCAGTAATGAACTTCGAGATGGGCATGATAGACATAAAAATGGAATTTAATATTCATACACGCACAATTGGAGTTAGGACAATTTAATTTTTAAGGTATAATTGAGATAATCCGATCAAGTCCCTAGCCCCTTCTTCTCTACTTCTCTTTATTCGTGTAGAAAAGGGTAATTCCACTTTGCATTGTAAATTCTCATGCCATGTGCTTATTTCCATATGTGTTATCTCCATTCCCGATGGAGAAACGACTATAGGCCCTTAGCCCATTTGACCAAGTAAGTTGATTGACTAGGGCATTAAATATTATTTAATTATTCCATCTATCACAATAAAGCAACTAATTAAGGTGAGTGACTAATGTATTTAATCTCATCTAACTATATTATCTATCTACCACAATAATGCAACTAATTAAGGTGAGTGACTAATGTATTTAATTTCATCTAACTATATTAAGGATAAAAGAAAAGAAAGATTAACTAAATAAAAAAGAAGATAATCATTTCAAAGTATTGATTATCAAATTAAAATATAATATTTTTATAATGATTTTAAAGTAAATCATAACTTAGTCATAGTTTTTATAATATATACAACAATCTAGATTATGGAGTGACTAGAGAGTCTAGACTACTCTAGAGTGACAAGTCTGAGACTCAAGTTATTGTGGCTACGGAGTAGCTCGAGAATCAAGACTCTGAGCTATTGTGGCTGCGAAGTAGCTGGATTTAATTAGTGTGGATGTTTGATCACCATCAATTCATGTGCATTTGTTTTATATTATCTATTGGAAGTTATGAATGGATTCATCTAAATATGGTTCCCCCCTTCCTTCCTGCTGGTTCTTCCCTGTTCCTCCCTGCTAGTTCTTCATGAGAAAAATCCATGGCGTATGAGGGCTGGAAGGTGCACGTTGCGCTGGATTTAGTGTAGGTGAATTGTGGAGGTTATCACGTCATAACAAAGCTGGCACTGAATGTGGAAATGAATCAAGTGGTTTTCTGCATCTTTCGGTACATCCTGGCACTGTCGTTGCTCGGACCTATTGCATATTTCAAACAAAAGTGTGAAATGCTATGATCATGCCTAGGTTTCACATGATTTTGTGTCATGCATGATGCTATAAAAAATCACGCAAAGTCTGAAATTTAGTGGAAACACTACACATAATTTGATTTTTTCTGTGCATAGTTTACAAATTTGTGAATTTTTTTATGTAATTTTGTTAATTTGGAAATTTCCGAAACATTTTGTGGTAATTTGAAATTATCTAATAATTTTGCAATTAGTTGTGAATAGTTTAAAGTTCTTTAAATTTTGGACATTTATAAAATGATGATAAATAATTAGATCATAAATTTTCTGTAAAGATTTTGCAAATATCTAGGTGAATTGTTGAAATTTCTATGATTTTGTGTTTTTGTTTTGTTTTGGACATTAGAGGATGCTAATGATTGTTAATGCAGCGTGTTGTGCTTTCAAATGGATCCATTAGAGTAGTACTGTAGATATTTCTAATTCAATGATTCTTGTTTGCAAGTGCATTCATTTGCCATGCTGCTTTTAATCATGCATATTGTTTTAAACGGGTTGTCAGTTTGGTTCATATATTCGAATTTAGGGCTTAAATGCCCTATATTTTTTATTTATCATTTTCTTATAACAATACTGTGAATAGTGCAGGGTTCCTGTTTGTAAGGGGATTTGTTTGTTTTATTATCTATGGATGATCCTTATTATTTCGAATAGTTTCCCTTTTTCCCTTTATAGTTTATAATTTTAGGGCTTGAATGGTATTGAATGCTCTGTTTTTATGCCATAGAAAGTTTGTGAATATTTTCCCCTTAAAATGGAAATATGAACACCACTTTTGCTATAATATCTGATACATATTTTAATTTATTAATCAAAACTCTGATTGAATTCTGATAAAACTCTAAATTAATTTCGTTTTTCAGTTTTCAATCTGATTCTTATTGAGAAGGTCATATAGACCAAGAAGGTCTCACAGGACGTTAAAAGGAAATATACACATAATCTATGTCTACATTTATATCAGGTGATGTTTAGAATGCAAGCATGATCGATCTCGTTAATTTTTCTACCTTCCCGATCCATTTTACTATAAAAATTGATAGGTAAGATGCAACGTTCCTATACCCAAAATGGAACTAGCACTGCAATTGTAACTATTGAAGCAAACTCAAAACAGAAAACTAAGAATAGTGAAATTAGAGCTAAGGGAACCTCCACACCCAAGGGTGGATTGTACCTACATTCAGTACTTTCCTGGACACTTATCACCTCGTCAAAACTTTTCAAACTCACCTCAGACTACTGTTATACATATTTTATGGCTTTAAAATGGTAGTATTATTTTTTCTGCACAAAATATTCTGTATTTTGAAGTTTTTTGTATTTGCCGAGTTTAGTGGAGTCTTGAGCTGAATTTTGTCAAGTTGCTGAGTTTCGTGAGCTCAATGTGGTCGAGAGTTTGCCACTTTTCTATTTATTCCAATAGGAGGAAAAACCCCTAACTTGTGGCCCCAGTTTCCGCTATAACATGATTAGGTTCTATCTTTTTCCAAGGAAAACCTCTTTGGGTACTTCCCTGCATTTAGTGGATGGTATCCAGTGTAAACCCATGGCACTAATTATGTTTCCTATCCTACCGATTATGTTTCCTAACATGGTAGGTACATTAAGTGAGACATGCAACGGAGGCAGCCTACTTGGGGTATCGATCTTGAGACATCCTACTTGAAGCTCACAACACTCAATCACTCTAGCTAGTCTAAAGGGATGGGATATTTAGGCTCTTATTTAGCTAATCAATCTTAATAACACTAATAATCTATTTTGAGGCATGTGTAGAACTGTTCGCTTTTATGTTTTGTTGAGATGGTTAGCATTGTTTCAAACAGATTGATTGTACCAATCTATTAATATAATATGTAAATTGATTTGCAATTCAAACAAACTCGAAAAAAGTAATCTAAGTTTTGTACTCATAGAACAATAATTGATATGTTGATGACTGTGGTTGTGCTGTTAATAGTGAAATAAATTGAGCTAATTCACATATATCATAGGGAATCTAAAATTGCATCATATCAAATCTCTTGTTGCCATGTCATTCTTGACGTGAATCATTAAACAATATCTTGCTTTACCAGTTGGATCCAATCTCAGGTGGATAGTTTAATTCACATTAGTATTTACTATTAATACAATATCTTGACAAGGAAGAACAAATATTGGGCCCTTTGTTAATGCACTAAACTCCTTATTTTGACATCCTGTGATATGCTTTTACATTTGATTAGTTGTTGTAAGGAATTATGGAAGGCATATAGTAAGTTTCTTCTATTAATTTAGAAGCTATGAATGACACTCTGTCTTGGAATTGTGTTTTGACACATATTTGAAAAATAAAACATTCGACATTTGACAAAATTAATCAACATTAATGTTAAGTACCGCTTTATTTACATTATACATCAACGTGATTACCCTTTTGGCCCGTGTAGAGTTATGTTGGTTTTTTTATAAAGAGTTCCAACTTCACCCACTGGTTTGACATACGGTATCTAGAACGAAGATGGAACATTTTTAGAATAGTTTAGATACAATACATATAGGATGCATCAAAATATACCTATATATCTATCTATATTATACATTTTCAAAGTGCCACTTGTTATATCAATCAGTTGAACCATCTGCACAAAGCATGTTGCTGATGGGGAGGCCATAGGCCACGTTGCATAGGTTCAAATCAAGTCAAGTCCCTTGGGGTTAGCAGCCACTATTGTGGCTGGAAGTTGAGCACCTTCCATCTGGATATTTTGGGGAAAAGGGGGAGATATCACTTGGTTTTAGTTGTAAAAAATATCTATCTATCTATCTTTTTTTCCAACAAAAAGTCACATTTTTTATTCCAGCAGAATGAAAAAAATACCTTCTTCATGTGCTTAATCATGTTACATAGTCGACCAAGATGACCCTGTACTCTAGTATCAAGGGGTTGGTCACAATAATGTTGCTTATATTTTCCTAATGTTTTATGTTGTGAGCTTATTTCTCCTAAAAAGAAACTAAACAAATAAAAAAAAAATGGCATTCCAAAGTTTTGATAACAGAACTATTAAAATGTTGTTTTAGCATTCCCTTAGTAAGTTAAAACAACATATATACATCATAATCATAACAACATATATTCTTCAAATTAAAAATATTAGAACTAAGGATCAATCATTGTAGAAACTGCAAGATCAAAGTGTACTCCCGTAGTTGGTCTCCAAAATATTCTGTTAGAAATAGATTCGCAGGAAAAGCAGATATACCTTATTTTGATGATGCATCGGTTCCATTGTTCAATTCTATGTAGATATGGGAGAAAGTAGTTCTATCAAATAAGTCGTCAATCTTTTCCAGATGTGACTATATAAGAAATAAAGCAATATTGTGAACATAATGCTCGTTCTCATCCAGATGATGACCAACCTGGAGTGAATGTAAACCCTAGTTTATGCCAACTTCAGTAATTCCCTCAAAGCCAAAGTTTCTACATAATTATTTGTTCCTTACTCCACATTGTATTTGAACTTCATAAAGTTTTTCTCAGTGCAAAAAAAAATGTTTCCAATGTTGCAACTGTGATTCTGACCCTGGCAGGCCCCATTAGAAAAATGCAAGGTTTATTTTTCTACACCAAAATCTCACTTGCTTGTCTTGGGATTGTGTCTTTGTGATTCAATTTGCAGAATATAAATGTAGAGCATACATGTGCAAAGACCTGGAATGTTTGAAGGGATCCATTTTCAAAAAGTAAGGCATTCTAGGACAGCTAGATATCCCACAAGACCAAAAAATGAACAACTTTGTATTCCTTAAGTTTCATTATGTGGAAGCAAGAGTGGAGACATTCCTTGACACTATTTCCCAACCAAACATTACTTAAACCCAACTATTGTCCTACATAGTTCCAAAGCTGAAGTGAAAATGGACACTTGATTACTAAATATGTGGTGGTTAATCATTGTTGCAGAGAGTACAAATTCCTGGTCCTTGTTTGTTTCTACATTGTATCATCTCCCAGGTCAATACTTTGTTTTCCAAATCTAACCACATCAATATCTCATTTTCTTTGGTACCCTTACCTTCCATATTTTGGTCCACCACCAACTAGGGTCACTGTCAATTGAGCATTGCATCACTTGAATATAAACAGGAGCGACATAGATGTATGAAGATGGAGTGTTAGCCAGTGTGGGCGTGATATTCTTAGCAGACATCCCAATTTGTGTGATGGATTATTTATCAAATTTTGGGCGATGCATCTATTTCAATCACACGATCAATACTACAGAACACGCAGTCAATTTTTCCAGAAGCATAAGGATAATAATAACCTTACCAGATAGGTAAATATATAAAGCATTACCCATAAGTTATCTCTCTCTCTCTCTCTCTCGATATTTATGTAGAAGTTGAAATATTTGATAATGGTTGAATGGTGGAAACAATTTCGACAACGTTCATCGATAAAAAGCTAGAAAAATTGATGATGGGTGTTGAATGCAAGACTATGCAATCAAAGAGTTAGGTTGAATAAAATTGACATATGACACCTGGAATCCAACATATATGTAATCAGTTTCCAGAGAGACTATATATAGGACAATATGCCATAACTAAGTCTTTTGTTAGCATTGAATGCCTATTCAGACATATAAAATCCGATAAGTAAGCAGGAACAAATGATCAACAAAAAATAATAGACAGAAAGTGTTGTATTCTTCTTGTAAATAATTCTTGAATAAATTTCTTTCGGTCATCTTGAATAAATTCTCAAGGCTTGTTTGGTTTTTCCAAGTGCTCAAGCTACTGCAATAAAAGAAAGATACATACACATATGCATTTTTTTCAATGATATAATTGTAAGAAAATAATTTGTTCCTCCCTTCTTTGGGAAGAGAGATTTGCATGTATGACATATTTTATGGAAGATTTTTTTATCATCTCAATTTCCACTCCTTGGATTTTAAATCTTCTTTATACTAAAAGTTTTGTTGTATGTTCATTTTAGGTTATACTCTTTACGACATAAAATGGAAATCATTCAAATTCATGTTGGAAAACAGAAAAATATTATTGATAATAAAAACAAATTAGTAGGTCTGCAAATGAGTGGCTACCCATTTGGCATTAACACTATCTATAGTTTGCTCATTGCAAATCGGTTTAGCATGACTTGTTCTTTTCCACACAAGAAGCATTTGCTCGTCACCAAATCATGTAGCATGAGCGAATACTTTCCCATTTTCATTTACTTTTAGAAAAAGTTAATGTATGGAATTAATTATATTTATTTTATAGCTAAGGAGTTAGTTTAATGAGTTGTTATTAATGTGGTTAAGCTCTGTTAAAATTATTTATTTGGAATAGATCATTATATTATTTTTCATTTGTTTTGTTTCTTTCTAGGTGGAAAAATTAGAGGTATTGGTTTGTAAGTCCTATTTATGAGCACATCTTACTTTGGTGATTTGTGGTCTAAAAGTTTTATTGGAAGCCTAAAATTGTCGCTTTTAATGTCAAAACTTTGTAACCTCTTGATGTTGTTTTACACATTAAGAACTTTCCAACGGTATAAAAATAATCGAGATTTAAAAATAATATTATCTACGAAAATTGTATTTTTTTAATTATAAATGCAAGTATTGAACTTGTTCCCATTATAGTTGATAAAAATAATAAAAGCAGCAATCACCATACAAACAAAAAAAGCCAATATTTTAATAAAGTCATTATGATTAATCAATAAATAAATTCCTTGATTCTCTCACCATTTTCATTTGTGAATGATTAATGTACCTTGTAGATTGAATGGCATAGGTTTTTTGAATTTAGCCTTAATTAGTTTCTTTATACAATGTTTTAACTCAATAATGGACTAAAATTTACTATTTTAATATACTTTGAAATATTTAAATATTAATGTCTGCAAAATGAGAATAAAAGGAATGGAAATATTATGGAGAGTATAAAGAGATAATAGGTAATGAAGATGGACTTTTGAATTATATGTCTTTTAGGGAGTTTATAGTCTAATTCAAAATCACATCATATTTAGGAACCACGGTATTCATTGTGCTTTCCATTAGTGATTGCAAAAATATAGAAGAGTATTGCTAATTACTTACGTTTTTTTACATGTATGTTCACCCCCATTAAAGTCTCACACCAGCTCGGTTCCAACTTATAGACACAAATTTCAACCTTTTAGATAGAACCCTTTTTAAAGTCTTAGATATAAAATTTTGTTCAACCTTTCTGATACAACCCTTTTAAAAGTACGAAATATATTTTTGTGTGTGGAGAAACTCTTATTTTTTTCAAGAAGAAAATTACAGTTCCTTGGTATTCATAGAATCAAAGGTAACCATGTAAAAAGAATATAAGACAAGTATCGAAACATACAGTTTAAGAAAACTAGTTGTATATCGAAACATTTCTCAAAAAATTCACATCAGGACATCACTATGTAGATTTATCTATCTCAAAGCCACATTACATCAATTCTTTTGAAAAAATCAAAAGGAAAATAAAGGCCATGTTATCCTTAAGTGTCTCTAAAATTAACTTAAAGTCTCAACAAAAAACCTAAAAGGCTCCTTCAAAAATCTTCTCATCTTCAAGGTAATCTGCGAGTTCCATATATCCCATCCCAATGTGGAGTTCCTCCTTAGATAAAATATCAGCAGTCATATTGTGTTCCCTATAAATATGCTCAAAACTTAGATCAAGGAAAGAACTATTTGATTCTTCAATTCGGCTACACCATTGATCCAGTCCAGAACATGTAGTAGGGAGGTATGATTTTCCCAATCAATGAGCACCCTTGAGTATTAAAAAATATTTAAGTTAGGGAGATAAATATAGAAGGAAAAGAAGAGTAATTCCCAGAGAGCCAATAATACTGCTCGTGTGCTTGTGCTCCATCCACATCCAATATTCAGCTTAAAAGAATGACACTTACTGATATATAAAATGTTTCAAGCACCTCCCATATCCTGGTCCGTTGCTCCATAAAAAAACATGTAGCATAGGTAAAGGTTGGTATTTCTCTAGACAATAATCCTACAAGCTTTTATATTTTTAACCACCGAATTATCTTTAAACATCCCAATAAAACCTGAGAAAACATTCCAGATATCGAGGCAGTTTTCCTCAAAGATCCACTCATTTCTAACTAGCCAAATATGCCAAATGTAAAAGATAGGATGGTATAGAAAATCATGAACAATCTTAACCCACTGAGAAATATTTTCCTTAAGTGTTGAAGCTTCCCATAAGAAATACATACCAAGAGCACTATCCACAACCCTCCTCACCACATAGATAAAGATGGAATCAACAAAAATATGGTAAACTATTTCTTCCCCACAACAAAACAGGTAACATCTGTTGGGTCCTTCCCAACCATGTTTGCACAAGTTTTCCGAGGAATTTATTTTATTTTTCTGTGAAAATCCAACTGAAACATTGGATTTTTACTGGGATCTTCCATTTCCAGAGTTCCTATAGCTATCATCCCTCCATCATTACCATCTATGATTCGAGCATACACGAGTTTGGAAGTGACCTGTGTAGTTGCCCCATTTATCACCCAAACTAGAATATCCTCATCATCTTTTAATTTAATACCAACCCTATTGATATTTTTTGTGTAATGTGCTCATTCATCCTTCTAAATTCCTCCCAATTCCAATTCCTCCGGATTCATCCAATGTGTCTTAGAATTAGTGGCACCTCTTAAATTCATTGCTTGTATGAAAGTAAAAATCCTAGAATCATGCAGATAATCCACCAGTCTAGGAGAAATAACATATGAGTTCTCTAAACCAATAATTGGGACCACCCCTAGCGAAATCATCTTCCCATTACCAACCTTCCAGCTTAAAGCTTTACTGATCCAAATGAAAATCTCGATGAAACCATTCCAGAAATATGATGATTTGTCCACTGATTTTTCAGTTACTCTGAGCGAGTCCAATAAATATGTGTTGTGCATATATTTTGTATCTAGGACTTGGTTCCAAAGGACCTTCCCAAAAAGTGATAACCATAAACATTTTAACTGGAGAGAGATATTAAACCATTCTAAGTTTTCGACGTTCCATCCTCCAAACTCAAAGGGTTTTGCAATCGACTCCCAATTCACCAGATGCATATTGTTCCTGTCACCCCTACCACTCCACATGAAGTTAATATTTTATGTCGTAGAGCTCTTATAATAGACACTGGTACTCTAGCTAGGGAAAACCAATAAACCGGGATGCCACACAAGGTTAATTGTAAAAGGATTAATCTACCTCCAAGTGCCATAAAAAAATAAGACCAATTATTTATCCCTTTCTCAAACCTGTTAATGATCCATCTCCAATATTTTACTCCATAATTCAAGGGTTTCAACCAATATCCCAGATATTTGAAACCTATTTCAATCGTATCCATCTTCTATGGAAAATAAATGCTTACATGGGAAATCACTTCCTCCCTTACCCCATACCAAAGGAAGACAAATTCTCCTAATTGATCCTCATACCAGACAAGTAATAAAACAATCCAATAATGGATTTGTAGATTAACCATTCCTTCTCAATACCCATTCCAAAAAGAACCACATTGTCAACAAAGAGTAAATGTGTGATAGCTAAATTAGAGGATAACTTAATCCCATGCATCTTACCTTTATTCTTCACTTCCTCTGTCAATAAAATCAAACCTTTAATGACCAGTAAAAAGAGTAATGGAGACATCGGGGAGCACTGCCTTAAACCCCTAGTTGGATTGAAGAAACTAGAGGGTGATCTATTTATCAACATTGAAAAATCATTCGACATGACACACGCCATGATCCAATTCACCATGGAAACCTACAGGCTAATATGCAAGAGAATGAGTCTCAGAAATACCCAGTTTACATGATTGTAGGATTTTATGAGATCCATATTCAATACAAGAGCCTTCGACATTTTTAATTTTATGGTGTGAAGTACTTCCTATGTAATTCCCACAACCTCCAGAATTTGTCGATTCTTGAGGAAACCAAATTGTTCCTTAGAGATAACCTCCACCAACATTGGTTTCAGCCTATTAGATATTACTTTGGTAATCAATTTATATATAATCATGGATAATTTAGGGGCTATATATAGCCCATGGGCTATATTAAGGGGGTCACAAAAATTTAGTGGGATATTTTCTTATATGAAAAGGGTTTTTTTAGCTAAAATATATTTGCCCAGTATTTATTAGAAAAAACAATAAATCCAAAATGAATAGCCTCCCTTATATTAATGGGGAAAATGAAAAAAACTATTTTCGACCTAGGAAAATCTCCCTCCAAGCTATATTTCGCCCGCAATTTCTAGAGAAATTCTAGTGAAATCATTCCTTCGCCCCTAATTTTTAGTAATGAAGGATCCCAAGGGTTATTTCTCCCTCCACTTGCCTTGTAATTCAGGCATATGGCTGCATTCGCATGTGGTTTTAGTAAATTTCATGTGATACCTTCTTTAATCCCTCGATTTCCAGTATTGGAGGGAAAATTGGGGCCTTTTTCTATATAAAGGATATATTGATTCATGGTACACCCACATAGGATTGCGCTTGCAGGGTGAAGGTTATGGTTGATGTGACTCCAATTTTCATTCTTATTTTTCTCTACATTTTAATCTTTGCATAACATCTCCATTGCGAAAAGCTCAGGTCTTCAAGGGGCATGCCACAAATGCAATTTATCAAAGAGTACAAACTTGCATCATTATTTTTATCCAATAATTTATGTGATATTCTTTGCGTCATTCTTTTTATTTTTTTATCGACAATTACAATAATTATTATATTGTAAATTTACCTTTTATCATGCTTTTTATCATGGATGCTCTTTGAGGACTCTTGAATTCTAGGGAACATTTGATTCTTAGGGCTCGTTCAGTGTTATTAGGGTTTTACTCTATCCTAGTAGTATTGGTTCCATGAAATTTTTATAGAGATCAAAAGATATGATTTATTTTATCTTGTGTCATGTTTAAATTATTGAATGACATTTATATGTTGTTAGTGGATGCTACAATTGATGGAGAGATGCCACATGGTTTTAATATATTATTGAAACTGAATTTGACCCAGTTGTTTAAAATGTTCTTTTATTAGGATCTTGCTTTCCCAATATTATTGGATATAAGGTGTTAATGGGAGTGTATATGTTCATATTTTATGTCTGTTATTGTTGATGTTTGGCATGTTTGTAATATAAATGAATGCACACTAATTTTGATGGCGGTGCTACGGTCACAAATGGTCATTATTTTGGTTGTTTTCTTGTAGAGTTATCCAAATCATTCTAGTAGATTCTTTTATTTGAATTGAGTAATTTGTGTCTGGTAGAGTTTTTTATTCATATTTCCAAGTTCATCAATTTTATTTGTGACCTAAAATTGTTGGGTTCGGTACTTGTTTTACAATATTTTTTTGTAAGGGTCATTAGTAAGCAATTTTTATTGGTGATTTATTTTGTGTAATTTCTATCATCATCCAGAAAAGGACCTAGTTATGTATGATAAATATATAACTTAGTTGGAACACGATAATTCATTTCCATCATGATTGTATATAATATGTACAGGGCATGTTTGACCTAAGATGTAGACATTATGCTATTTGATATCTAGTATTTTGCATTCAATGAGGGTGCTAAAACAATTTTACCACATTTTGCATGCTTTAAAAAATTTCAAGGACATGGATACAAAAACCTCCTCACTTTATCTGAGAAAAATAGTCTTTAATGGAGTAGTCTAATGATATGCATGATGATGCATTAATGTGCTTTCTATTCTTATTAGTATATGTTCTTATTTCTAACAACCATTGAAAGTTTCCAACTAACTCTAAAAATTCTAAATCAAATGACATAATTCATATATTGATTGTCAACAAAAGAAAGGAAAAAAATGGCAGTTGCATCTATAAACATATAAGCAGGTTATTTTTTCTTAGAGGGTAGCTTAAAAATGAGATATTTGGAAAATAAGTTGATTGGGAATTCATACACTATATTAAGGTTGTGGGTCTCGATAATACTCCACATTGTAATAATGGTTTGTGGGTGCCATAATCACTCCAGAGTGTAAAGTTTTCAATTCTATCAATTTGTCGGTATGTCAATATTTCGGTCCCACATGTATGTTAAAACATTAAGGGATGAGATAAAAATTGGAGGCCCCACTTTCCCTGAATCTAGCTACACACACACACACATACATATAAAATAAGGTCTTTTTTCCATTGCACACTAGTAGATTTATGTACAATTTTTAATATATTGCTAATGTTTTTTGTAATTTAGTTCTTACATTATATTGTCACAAAAAAATACATGTACATATAGAGAGAGACGACTTTGAGGTCTCAAAACAGAGATGTTGCTTAGGCCTTGAATAAAACAAAGTTTTTTAAATACCTCTATTAGGCTATTCAGAAAGAGCTCCATAACTACTTCTATTGGAATACTTACCGAAAATATGTAAATGTCCAAAATTCTTGCATACTGACAAAGATAAACTAAAATACTACATTCATAAACTACCAAAGGATTCCAAGAGGGAGAAACCATGTCAAACATGATAAAATAGAAGGCCCATATGCTATTACTTATGCTTTGCAGAGGAGTTGGGATCTAAGCATCGTCGTTGCTTTGGAGCTTCCTTGCTCGCATGGTTAAGATCCCTATCCTAGTCGTGCTAACACACAATCATGAGATCCTTTAAGGACCCTTTAGTTGCCACATAAAACTTAAAAAAAATAGGAACCTATGACTTAAAGAGGCAATTAGAGGTACTTTCATAATGAATTTTGATATGATGTAGAAAGACAAAATATAGGAAATCAATTAAAATTTCATAATATAAAAAAAATCTTTTAGAAATTTTGTGTAGTTGTTGATAATTGTTTTTCTTTCTAAAATCAGTTTTTTTAAATTTTCATCACAAAATAACATATATGTCCTTGCACGTGCAGCAATATATGAACCAATTGATAGCATTTTTGAATATTTTTTTACTATGTAGAGGACATCTTGTACTATTGCAAGACCATTTATCCAAAAATATTCATGATGTTTTCATTTTTTTACAATTTATTGAACTTGGCAAACCGTTAAAAAAGGATGTTGTGTGTGCATGCAACACTTTAGGGGAATAACTTAATGAAACATTTCAATTATTTTTATATGAGTGGATAGAGAAATTTTTTCTGTTCGTGCACCATATAATGTTTTTGAGAAATGGTGAAGGCAGTCAAAGGTTATAGTATAAACAATGGATGATTTCATTTTGGAATCATAAAAACGGGTGGCACAAAAAACTGGACCCAACTTTGTGCACCCACCCAGTCCTTGTTAATATTTTAAAAGTTTTTATAACAAAACAAAAGGATATCTGAAAGAATAACAAGCACATCAAAACAAAAGAGCACAAATATTTATCCTAGGAAACCCTCGTGGGGAAGAAAACCCAACAAAACTTCCTCTATATAGAATTCAACCAAGTACAATGTAAGACCCAAGAAAAAGACTAGACTACTTCCTCTCCTCCAGATGGATTGTCACTTCTCTCTCTAGTGCAACTACTTGAGTCTTCTACTTGTCCAAATGAGGGAAGCACCGCTCCTATTTATAGTAATCATCTGAGAGGAGTGATAACCCAAGGACGAATTATCCTTGCATCCAAGGCTAAATTTCCTTGGAGGACTCAAAAATACATTTTAAAAATACTTTTGTGGGTATTACTGATGTTACGGAGAGAAATTCCTATGTCTTGGGGTACCACAATAGACAGCTTGACTCCAGAAATCAATCCTTTCCAATACGCAATAGAAATTAAATATCTAACACTAAAGGATCAGACCTCATACCTTATTCCAGACGGTTGAAGTAGATCCCTGTTGAGCTTTCCAAATTCAGCTTGAATTGATAAATCACTTCCTCAACAACAAGTAAACAAGACAAGCATATTATATATATTGGTGTTAGATATATTCTAGCATATATAATCAACAATGTATAAGCATTTGAAATCATCCATGGATAAAATATTCATTCAAACATACATTATTGGATAGGAAAAGATATTTCTATTAATATAAAATTAGAGATTACAATGGATACAACCTCTGTCGGCACATCTGCGAATCGGAGAAACTGAATCCTCTACTTGGGCCTCCACCACCTCAATCCTCCATCTCTCGGCAGCAAGCTCACAAGAAAAAAGCAAGCTTGGGAAGAACACAAAAGTGCTCCAAGGGACAAAGGGACGTAGACTCAAGCACATGTTCTGGCAACAATGAACTATAGTTTCTTTGCTCTCAATTCTCTCATATGTCTTCAATGTACCAAAGAGTTCCTTATATAGATTTTCAAAGGGGTAATGAAAGGTTGAATCTGAGTGATCTCAAGGCATAGGGAAGGCTAGGAGTCAAGTGAGTCGGATCCATGTCAAGGAAAACTCCAAAAAGATTTGGATTATGCACACATCTCGATGTACGTGGTTTTAGGGGTCAAACCCATGTATATACGTGATTAGAGGTTTAAAAGTCGCGTGTATTAATTTTCACATGTTTTTAGGGATGGTCAAGGAAACATCAAAGGACAAAAAATGGTCCAAGAGGTCTAAGGAGTCTGCAGAGGGACAGGGGAAGGCCATACAAGTGTGATTCACCTGGAGTGGTAAAATGAGCTATAACAGATGCCCCCTAATGTGTGAGGTCAGAGGGGTCATACGATGGCCGAAATACATTATAAGTCCATCCCAGAAGTGGAGTGATGAAGGATCCCAAATGGAAGACCATCCACCCAATCAACATAGTACAATGATACAAATCTGCACATACTGCAAATACATATAACAGTCTCGGATACATAAGAGTACAATGGCCATGAATAGGCATGATACAAGATATCACATAAGTGGTCATCGCCACGTACGATACACATAGATTAGAATCTCCATGATGAAGATATACAAAGGATCATGATCTCCATAATGGCTGAAGATATATAATGGATCAAGATCTCCATAATAGCTGGAAATGTCTGACATATACTGGAATCAAGTCACGAGAGCTGAAATCTCATGAACACTAGCACACTCAAGGAGGTAGCATATAAGAGATGCCACCAATCTGGAAGGTCTTCTACACCAACCGCTACAAGTACATGTCCTACTATGCGAATAGGGGTGTCAAGGTTGAACATAGTAGTCCATCGTCTGATTACCGATCATTGATGTATATTGTTAACAGATGCAAGATCACCCACCGATAATGAAAATGGGAATCAAGGTACTAGAGTGAAAAATAACAAGTGTGAATAAATTTGTTGAGGTTGAACACTTGAAAGGATCCATCGATAAGGGGACATTGATGTATTCCCGAAGACTGTCGATGATGAGAGAATCTACCACTGATGACTGCAAGTCTCAAGGCACTCAAAAATGATTCTAGATTCCAATCCCAAAATAAATGATCTGAAGTCGATGGGATGAAATCCACTGGAAGGAGGGCATTAAGGCATCCCCCATCATCCAACATGAGGTACTCAACAAAGCTATATGATGTGGAAGGACTCGATCATAAGGTGCACGAACCAGTAACTGTACCGGGAATGAATGACATGCAAAGTCAAGATAACTAAGGAATGACCGACTCAGGTTTGAACTTCCTTTGAACAAGAGCATAACAGTGAATGGTGACTGAATAAAGGCAGCATAGAATCGATATACAAAACTGGGACATCTTTGCAACACAGGAGGCATCGATAGAGGCTCCATGGGGACTGGAAGCTTAACCAGTTGGTGGAGATAAACTCAGATAAACAAGTACAACTCCTAAAGTCAAACTATAAACCCAACCAATGGATGTGATATACAGTGCTCTGTTCGAAGGCGACATGACTTGACAGCTGCTAAAGATAACATCTTTCCTTGTCTAAATTTTTTGTTTTTTGATTTTCTTGGAATTTTTCAAATATTTAAAAATATTGAAAAAGAATAAAACTGCTTTATAGTTACAAACTAGGAGGAGACGAATGTCATAGGGGAAAACAAACTAGTTCCAAGCAGTGGAACATACCTATGCTCAATGCAAGGATACATGTGTAGGATAGTGACACTCAGGGGAAAATCCCCTCCTGGTAAAAAGGGAATCAAGCTGCAAAGGATATATAAAATGGTTCTGCATGGCTAGACATGAGACAAGCTCAGGCTATATGGCTGAAACTCATTGTCAGGGAAGCCAGCATAAAGCTCAATAAGGCAGGAAAAGCTCATGATAATGCAATTACAACTTGACATAAGGTAGTCCTGAGGGAAATAGGCCAGCAAAAGATCAAGAGGAGTATGAGGCTCTTGCGAAGTGTCATGGAAATACTATACAACGGACTCCCACACCCTAAGGGACAAAATGTCAGCATGGGAACCAAATGCAAATAAGGTGCTAACTAGGGTACTCATGTAAGGTCAAGCTCTACCACTCATATCATGCCACTTCTAAAACAACAAGAAGGTTTCGTGACATAATAGAGTGGGTTCGTACCTAAGGCTATAATGAAATGGTCATAAGGTCATGCAAAATGCAAACAATGATGAAACCTAACCTATATGCCAGTTTAGACACGATATTTGAGATTGGCATGAACGGGTCAATCCAACGGCTGAAAGGACACTCAAAAAGGTCTCCTACATCATAAATTAGTCCAAAAACGGTCCAAAAGGATTAGAAATGGTCCAAACTATAGGAAAGGGGGTAAAAATTTTCAAAAATTTGAAAAATTTCTATAAATAGTAAGAAATTCAAAACATTATAAAACATTTGAAATTTTTACCCATTTGAGCTTAGATTTTCAACAACGAATTCTAAGAGATCCAGCCAGCGGAGTCCACTACCATTTCTTCCAGGTATTTACCCATGCTCTACTCTTCCATTTTGATGCAATTTTTATCAAATTCCATGGTGATTTTGGATTTCTAGGCCAATCCAAAATAGGCGCTGCGTCCCACGCAGAAATCGAGCGTTTTTTCACGTATAAAGCTGGATATACGCGGAAAATGGCCTCACAGTCATGCACATACATGACTGTTTGGAAAACAGTCACGTATGTGGCCGCGCATAAGGTTTTTTAAGTGTTCTAATGGGCAAACTTCCAATTTTTTGTGCAGGATGGTCCTAGAATGGAGAGAACATGAACATGGTGGTGTAGAAGAGGCAGTAAGGGCTGATCTAATGGCTCAACAAGCTCTTCGTGCATGTGGGATCTATGAATTTTGGTGTCTTGGTGGCTTAAGGGCCAAACCAGGACTGATGTAGATGCTGGTGAAATACCAGGATCCAGACTCAGAGTCATTCCAGATAGATGGGATGTCCCTCACCATAGAGGTGGAGGACATATACTTTATTACTGGAATTTTTCGATGGGGGGAAGTAGTGAACCTACGTTCTCATGGGCCCAAAGGTGGCATGACTATATATGAGTACATTGTGGTGTACTGCTATCTGGACACGGAGAAGGTGGGGACCTAGATCCCAACTAACTCCATACAGGTGCTGGGCCTAAAGGCCATCCTACTGACACTGGGCAGGATAGCAGGCTTGGCTTCACTCCACCAGGCCTCGCGGCCTCTAATGTTCTATGCAGTGGAGTGCATGAGACCCATAGTATATGATTGGAGCACTACACTACTAGGCAACATGAAACACCAGCTCAGTGCGTGTAAGATGGGTAGAGTTCGAGACTTCGATTTCAGCAGCATACTGAGCACATTTTGATTCGAGCATGTTCCAGGATTGAGCCCTAGAGTTGACGTTTCTCTACACGGGGTTTGAGATCCGGCCCAATGGCATTGGGCGTATGCGATGTGCAGACTGGGTGGAGGTAGGGTGTCCAACCCCTATCCAGCTGAGTTCTTTATGTAGTGGTGACAACAGATAGTTTCTATTGATGACTACCCCTATGCGGGGATAGATTTCCGGGGGGACTCGGACATGCCGCTACCACTAGGATTGGCATACGGTGACATAGGTAACGAATCTCAACCCTCTCTTTAAATTTTGGAGTTAATTAATTTTTTTGTGTTTTCTAATTATATGGAATCAAAAGACATTTTTGTGGGTGACAATACATAGTTACATCTACCATATGCATGCAGATGTGGGACCATGACAGCCTGAAGGCTTCCCTCGTCATAGACAGAGGGGAAGAGGAGATGATATCATGGGTGTGGATGTGGAGTGGACGCTCCAGAGAATTCATACCAACTTTGTGAGGCTGACACATAGAGTTCCCATGGCACAAGTCAAGGACTTGCCTGAGGCCATGCAGCGCCAGGTGGTGGGTGTACCACGAGCATGGGTGCGATTATTTTGATGGCTAGCTAGAGCCGTAGTGACATTCCATGATCACAACCCCCCTCCTCCTCCACAGGCTTAGATACCTGGGAGTGATATATTTTGTATTACCGTGTATGATATTTTGGTGGCTTGAGAGCCCCATTTTTGTATCATGACACTATGTCTTACCACATTTTGGATGTTTATAAAAAGTTTTATGATGATCGGTTTATTTATTTACATGTGTAAAAATTTGTGTTTGGGATGAATTTATTGTGTATGAAAAAAATGCCAATCTAACACGTAGTTAGCATATGAGTCAGCAACTTGATTATTAATTCTTGGAATATGTATGTATGTTATATTGTCAATTTGCCGTTCTAATAATCTCACATGTAAGAATCTTCTTAATAACGTCATATCTCTAACATGGTACAAACCATTAAGTTGTGACACTACTAACTCCGAATCAAGATGTACCTCAAGAGTGAGAATGCCATGTGAAATGGCATCCCATAGAAGCTCAATAAAGTCACTATATTCAGCAACATTGTTTGAAGATGGTCGTAAACATACACCTCCTGAAGACATTACTTGACCCATAGGAGTATAAATCACCCAAGCAGCAGAGGTTGAGTGTTGAGTGTGACGGCTCGCACCATCCGTGAATCCTATGTAGGTGGAAGATTCCATTGACATCTTCCAAAAGAAACGAAAACTAATCACAAACCCGATCACTATACGAAAAATACCTAACTATGAAAAACTGTACAATAATATACAATAACTAGCCTTGGCTGAAAATCATGCATAGTACTTTTTGAGATAGAGCCCATTCCTAGGCTCTGCCAAGGTCGTTCCCTCATAATCCACTAACTCATAAGCGCCCTTCTCTAACACACGTTTGACGACGTAAGGACCACGCCACATGGGGTTAAACTTTCCTTCCCCTAAGGGTTCTTTTGGTTGATCCCACAACAGGACCAAGTATCCTTCACTAAACCTCCTTGGACAGATAGACTTATCATACTGGACCTTTACCCGACATTTATTTACTTCTAGAGCCACTAAGGCATCTCGATGCTGCTCATCAAGTTGCTCAAGGTGGACCAACGACTCCTCCAATGGTGAAGTGTCTGGTAAGAGCTCTATGGCTAGCTTCAAAGAAGAAATCTTGCATTCAACTGGAAATACCGACTCCACTCCATGTACAAGTTGATATGGAGAAAAACCCATGGCAGTCTTAACAGCAGTTCTATATGCCCACAAAGATGGATACAACATAATGTGCCAATTATTCTTGCTTTGTTGGAGAATGGATTTGAGTGACTTGTTCACTGATTCTACCTGTCCATTAGCTTGAGGGTAGTAAGAGGAGGAATGCTCTTGTTTGTACGCTAACTTTGATGCCAACTCTTCCATCATATGGTTATGAAAGTGTGAGGCATGGTCATTGACAAGCTCTTTCAGAATTCCGAACTGAGTAATAATCTGGTTGAATACGAAGTGTGTGGCTATCTCACCGTCAGATTTAATTGTAGGCATAGCATCAGCTCATTTCATGAAGTAATCAACAGCCACTATGATATGATGATGCCCCCCAGCTGAAGCTGGGTTGTAATCCATAAAATCTAACCCCCACTTAGTGAAGGAACCGGCGGTGATGATGGGATGTAATGGGGTAGGTTTCAAGTGCATATTACATGCAAACACCTAGCAAGGGTGGCACCTCTTGACCGCATCTACACAATCCTTAAAGATCGACGGCCAAAAATAACCCGCTCTTAAGATTTTTTGGGCTGTAGAAAGCCCAGATAATGAACACCACACGCCCATCTATGGCAATCATTCAGCACTACCTCAGCCTCATGAGTTAAACAACATCGTAAAATGGAATCTACCCCATGGTGGTACAAAGTGTTATCCACTATGAGGTAATTCTTAGACACGTGACGTAATCATTGTCGTTCATCCTGTGAGAGGTGAGTAGGGACCTTCAATGTTTGTAAATATATAATGATATCCCCATACCATGGGTCTAAAGTTGAGATTAATAAGATGTGTTCATTGATAAACGTATCTTCACAAACCAACTCCTTGGCCTTGCTTGGGAAATACGATATAAGCTCTGCAAAAATGAACAATTTCTTTGATTTTGCCGAAACAAACTCGAGATCAAATTCTTGTAGGATGACAATCCATTTATTATATTTTACCCCAATCATCCTTTGAGTGAGGATGAATTGAAATGGATTGACATGGGCTACAACCAAGGTCTGGTAAAGGAGAATATAATGTCTCAACCATTGAACCACATGTACGGTAGCTAAAGCAAGCTTCTCAACATGAGAATAATGGATCTCCATGTCAATAAGATTTTGGTCCAGATAGTATATGACATGCTCTTGGAGCTCCTCATCCTCTTGAACCAAAACCATACCAATCGTCTCCATGGATGCGGCCACATAAAGTAGAACATCATGGCTATAGTCTGGGGGACTAATCACCGAGGCCGATGCTAGGGCTTGCTTGAGTGCATCAAAGGACTCTTGGGCTCGCTCATCCCAACAAAAGGTGGTGTCCTTCTTCAAAAGACGCATGAAACCTCTAGTCAAATTGGAAAAATTGACAACGAATCTCCATAAGAAGTTTTCCATGCCTTGCAAACATTGAAGATGATGAATATTTTTTGGGGGAGACAACTGAAGTATTGCCTCTACCTTCAAAGGGTCGACTCTTATACCCTCTTTAGAAATGATGAATCCTAACAAGCGACCTGACTTCACACAAAATATGCACTTGTGAGGATTTAAACTGACCAAATAATGGCGGCATCTTTCGAACACCAATCTCAAATGATAGGAATGATGCATTCTCATCCAAGAATGAGCAGCAAGGTCATCCAAAAATACTTCGATAATCTATTTGAGATCGTGAAAGATCAAGGTCATGGCCCACTGAAAAGTAGCTCCAACGGTCTTAAGGCCAAAAGGCATTTTCCGATATGAAAAAGTTCCCCAAGGACAAATAAATGCAGTCTTATGTTGGTCCTTAGGTTTAATTTGTATCTGATTATATCTGGAAAAGCCGTCCATGAAATAAAAAAACCTCGCTACAACACACTCATCCAAAATCTGATCAATAAATGGTGTGGGGAAATTTTCCTTAGGACAGGTCCGATTCAAATCATGGAAATCAATACATATGTAGATCGCTCCCTGCTTATTATCCACCAGAACAGGGTTTGAAACCCACTCCGTCAAGGGAACGGGATATATAAAACGGACTTTCAACGATTTCTCTATCTCTGCCTTAATCGCGGGTGCTTTCATAGGATTCACTACAAGCAAGCGTTGTCGAACAGGCTTAGCATTGGGATAAGTCTTAATCTCATGTTCAACAAGGTGAGGGTTGATACCTGGCATTTCATCATAAGACCAAGCAAAGATATCACAGAATTCTTTAAACAACTCGGTGTATTCTTGAATCTCAGCATGGGAACATTCTGCCCCAATATAGACATTCTCTATCCTACCAGGATGGTGAGAGATATTGATAGGAATCATTGGAGATATATTTGCCATGTTTCCATCAGCCATCGGACCAGGAGAGCTTAATGGAACCATATGACTACCAATTCTCTCACTAAGAACCTCCCTAAATTCCTCATGCTCCAAGCGATCAAGCTCAGGAAGAAAGTAAGATCTATGATTGAGCTCTTCCCATGGTGGCTCAACTCCTGACATTGCCTCAATAATCACTTCGTCTGAAGGGAAAAAACTATCAAGGAAGTCATGCGCGTGAGAAGACTGTACTGCCCATGTAGGCAGCACATAAGGGTCCTCCTCCTCCGTCCACGAAGAGGAAGGAATGAGCTCTGCAACACACTCAATATTATATTGATAAGCTACCATGGTTGTAGGCAACGGCACGCCCATCACGATGGGCTCACTCGAAGTATTCGGTGTAGGAAGAATCCAAGGATATTCCATATAACTTGTGCGAAAAGGCACCGATCTCATAGATGTCGAAGCCTCATTGGAACTAGACCCTATCATAAGGATTGGTGTAGGACAACTAAAACTTCCCATGAGGGATGGATACATGCCCACACCCACACTCCCAGTTGCTGGCTGAGAGTGCTCTATGATCGGGATCGAAGCTCCCGAAGATGCGGTAATAGACAAATTCTTGAATGACGTTAGATCAATCGTGACTATCTTCCCGTTAAATGGAAAGCATACAATGTGAAATAGGGAAGAAGCTACAACTTGCATACTATACATCCAATTCCTACTCAGCAAGATATTGTAGTCAAGGGGCGCATCAACCACCTCGACCTCTATTGCAACGGTCTTCCCTCCCAAATGGACCTTAAGGGAAGGAAGGATCCCGTGCGGCCTAAACGATCTCCCATCGAACAGAGTTAACATGGTCTATAATTTAGACAAATCAGGGGAACCTAAACCCTTCCAACACGATAAAGACATCACAGAAGCAGCAGTTCCTTCATCAATCACAGTGCGCTTGATGGTCATGTTAAGACATTCTACGTGAATCAAAAGAGACACATAGTAAGGCAAGTGAGGCTGAAGTCCTGCGGTTTCAAATTTAATCAGGGAGGAAGAATTATCATCATTCACACCAAGGGTAGAAAGCAAAGCCTTCCTTTGTGAAGGACAACTCTGAAGTACTTCTAGTGTAGACATCACACAAGGAGCGTGGCCCAAATCCTCGACAACAAAATAGTTCTGGGTGGCTCGGACATTAGGATTGTGCCCCGAACACTTAAGGAATCCTTTAGGAATGTGAGGTGCAGCTTCAGGCTTATCCACAGGTTTTTCAATACACAAAGGAGTCCCTGGTGGATCAGGCTCCTTTCTTGGGATGGGTTGTGACGAACCATAGTCTTTCGCACGGGTCACAAATTTCGCAGCACATACCATGTTAATGCAACCATGACCACTACCCTCCGGCGGATCTTGATCACCACCAGATTGATCATGGGTCCTCGAGTTCATATTTTGATTGTGAGGTAAATGGTTAGTCAGCATAGCTGGGCCCTGGGCCAAGAATCTCGAGGTTTCATCGATACGAGGGCACAAGTAAGTGAGGTGATCATCCTTACACAACTTGCAAGGGAATTTAACCTTACGTTTAGCTTGCTTGTCCCCCCCAGCATTACGGGCATTCTTGTCATTATTATTATCATTTTCATTTCTATTCCCACCCTTATGATTATTCTTACCCTTCTTTTTATTCCGTCTGGGTTGCTGGTTACCCTTCTGGTCCGACGATTGCACTGAAAGCACACTTGCCATTTGGGTGGGTTGAGACGAAGCCATGGCTTGTCCCGAAGTAGATTGGTTGATTGAAAATTGACTAACTTGTTTTGCAATTGAATCCACAGGTTTATCACTTGCACAACCAACAATGCCATCGGCATGTGGTCCAGGTTTAACTTTGGGGTCGAAACTAGAACACGGAGCATTGGGAATAATCTCATATAACAAACCGGATTGAGCATAAATCAAATCTAGTTCCCGTGCCCTAAAAATGGCTTGTTCCTCATTTTCACTCCGGATGTAGAGACATCCTTTGCTATATACAGTAATAACGACTTAAGGAACCATTCGAGGAGGAATTTCGGTAGTATAAAGGCTTTAATTAACCTCTTCCATCTACACCACTCTTGGATATGATCCGAGATATGTGTGGCTTTATCCTACCGAAATGTCAACAAGAGTTCAGTACCAACGTCATAACGCACTGGTAGCTGGAAGTGGTTAATAAAAGTCATTGCTAGGTCATCGAACAAAGCGGATGCCCCCTTAGGTAGCTCTATATACCATTTCGCGGCAGGCCCCGTAAGGGTGTGTTGAAATAGCCTTAAACAGATTGAGTCCTGGTGTAAGGAATTCGAGGAGCACCATAAGTGAAAGGTAGTAACATGTTCTCTTGGATCCTCTCTCGATTTGCCCTCGAATTTGGGTATGTCCGAGGGAAGCTTAGTAGGGACAGCCGGCCAAGCCGGGTCATGAGCTACAGGATCGTTCGTCAATCTCGAAAAGTCAGGAAGATTTAGCATTGCGAGGAAAGGGAGCCTAGGATGATTAGGTCAATGGTCTGCTCCCTGATAGTTCTGATTCACATAGGTATAATTACCATAACCACCATGGCCTTGGCCATAGTGCCCTCCTCCCGTTTGACTCATATAGGGTGGCATGGAAGCACCATAGCACTAACTGTTTGGAGCTACAAAGCCATAATTTGGAGAATAATCAGGTTGTTGATACCTACAACCATCAGGTGAAGAACCCTGTCCATGCTGCTTCCCATAATAGGGTGCATAAGTCATCGCATGAGATGTCCCATGAGACACTCCGTAAGTAGGAATATACGCTCTGGAAGTAGGAATATACATTTCGGAAGTAGGAATATGACCTCTAGAAGTATGACCATGAATTCCTGAAACAACGGGCATTGCATGTACCTGAGACACAACTGGTCTAGTAACCGCAGTACGGACATGACTCGTAGCAACGTTCCGGTCCGAAGGACCACGTGAATGAGGTGGAGGGTGAACATTTGAAGAACTAGGGACAGAGGATGAAGGGATCTGTGTAATTATGTACATGATATTCCCTATAGTCACTCATCTCGGAGCTGGTATCCTAATATGATCACTAACCCTAGACCTAGGAGGAATATGTGATGTAGCTTCCACAGCCAGGATGGAAGGTGCAATGTGACTTGTGCTCCCAAACCTCTCTGCATGGTAAGGAATGAGAGTGCCCCTAGGCATAGTGTTTGGCTCAAACTCAGATTCGACATGGAATTCCAAATCATGTGTGGGAAAACCAGACCTACCATAACTATCATACCTAGTGCTCATGGGTTCAAAATGAGTCTCATCATCCTCCGACATTCCATACCGGTGATGCGTCAATGGGAAATCAACCCTAGAGTAAGTAGGTCTATCTTGAAAGGTTCCTATCTTAGAAATCACAGGACCTAACTCAGTAAAATTAGGTGAAGGGTCATAGTTAGGAGTAAACTCCCCATCTTCCACATAAATGGGAGAAGGTGGTTCAGGAAAACCTTCTATATGGTCTCCCATGGTGTGTGAATCAATGTGCGAAGTAGTCCGCCTGGATTATCTATTTCTCTCTCCCAATGGAGGAGGAGATGTAGAAGGCAAAAGTCCTGCTAAACGATGAGAACGGCGAGGAGCCACACCCGAATCCACAATGACTCAAAAAATATCAAAGACTCTCTATATACGCAAACCCTAGGCAAGCTAACGGTCACAGAGCAATCACCAAGAAAATCTATAGCCAAACATAAGAAATCAAGGGTAGGATAAGTGAGCTCCCGAATGAAGCAGGTATGTCTCTCCTAGGAGAGGCTTGAGACTCCCATACACAACAAGCGGAGGTACGTAACCAATTATTGTGGCCCTGAGCTTCAACGCGTAAAGTGACTGTGCTGTCCGACCCCAACCTAGTTGGGACACCCACAGAATAACCCCTGCAAAGTACCCCCTCGATATCCTAGGTAAGGCCACTAAGGTCACCTCAATATAATCAATGCTTAGGCAGACAGTCGCAGGCGGGATTGACCATATGGGCAGGGTAGTAAAGCCCGAAACTCTCAAAAGAGCCCCCAGATATGAATACAATCCTGAAAATATCTCCGGTGCTACTCAGTTATGACTAGGGGTCATCCCAATCAATAACCGCTCACACTGCCTCGTGCTTAACTCCATTTTGAGAGGAGGATCCTAAGAAACACTGGTTATACCAAGGAATTTCACACACTCACCTGGACAGACACATACATGTTGTTGTTTATTGGTCTTGGAGAATTTAATCACAATGAACTATTCCAAGACCCTAAAACCTAATCTTGTTGGTGAACCCTATCAAATATAATAGTGTAGTTCATTTTAATTAAGCGTTGATTTTAATTTGCTTTATTACTCAAAAGAGGTATATGGCCATGCAACTAATGGTGTTATGACACAACATGAAGCAAAATGCACATCTAACAATCAATGCAAATGCATTGTGTCCATGAAAAACAGGGTATGCTACTACGTGAAATGCACAATTTTCTTCAAATGATAAATGCAAGCTTTCCTATATGAAATCCTGACTAATAATCCAAAGCAAATCTAGTGCAAGTACTATGCAAAATGCAAGATGCAATGCATGATGATAAGCAAAAATTTTGGATTTTTTGAAATAAAAATGAGATATAAAAGCAAAAGAATGGTTCTACAACCCCCAGACTCTGCAAGCACACTCAAGCAACACTCAAGCAAAGTACTAAGGTAAAAGAAATCTAATGCACTAATCCCAAAACAAAAAATTGAAAATGCAATGAAAAGAACATTCTTCAAAAAGAAATTTACCCTAAAAAAAATGTCTCTCGTAAGAAATAGAGGTGTATACAGACTCTAGCAGTATCAAAGGAGAGTCAGCAATCATCAAACTTCACCCAGCAACCATCCATATTCCTCTAGAAGGAAAAAATAAGGGCATACATGACTGTTCATAGTAAACCAGCGTGTGCACGTGGAAATAGCAGTGAAACCCATGTATATACATGATTGTGAGTTAAAAACTCGCGTACAGGAAGAAAGGTGCATAAAAATAAAGAGGATCTGAGACAAACTTCACACCAATCAGAAACTACCAGGAAAACATGCCCCCAGACCCGACACAGAAACAAGAGAAAAAGAGAAATTCAAAGTCATTGAATGCCAATAGAAAACCCCCAAAGTACAACTACTAGGAACTCCCCAGCGGAGTCACCAATTCTGTTACAGAGAGAAATTCCTATGGCCCTGGGTACCACAACAGACAACTTGACTCCAAAAATCAATCCTTTCCAATATGCAATAGAAATTAAATATCTAACACTAAAGGATCAGACCTCATACCTTATTCTGGACGGTTGAAGTATATCCCCGTTGAGCTTTCCAACTTCAGCTTGAATTGATAAATCACTTCCTCAACAACAAGTAAACAAGACAAGCATACTATATATATTGGTGTTAGATCTATTCTAGCATATATAATCAACAATGTATAAGCATTTGAAATCATCCATGGATAAAATATTCACTCAAACATACATTATTGGACAGGAAAAGATATTTCTATCAATATAAAATCAGATATTACAATGGATACAACCTCTGTCGGCACATCTGGGAATTGGAGAAACTGAATCCCCCACTTGGGCCTCCACCACCTCAATCCTCCATCTCTCGATAACAAGCTCACAAGCACAAGGAAAGCTTGGGAAGAACACAAAAGTGCTCCAAGGGACAAAGGGATGCAGACTCAAGCACAAGTTCCAACAACAATGGACTATAGTTTCTTTGCTGTCAATTCTCTCATATGCCTTCAATGTACCAAAGAGTTCCTTATATATCTTTTCAAAGGGGTAATGAAAGGTCGAATCCGAGTGATCTCAAGGCATATGGAAGGCCAGGAGTCAAGTGAGTCAGATCCATGTCAAGGAAAACTCCAAAAGGATTTGGATTATGCACACATCCCGATGTACGTGGTTTTAGGGGTCAATCCCACGTATATACGCGGTTAGAGGTTTAAAATTCGCGTGTATTAATTTTCACATGTTTTTAAGGATGGTCAAGGAAACATCAAAGGACAAAAAATGGTCCAATGGGTCTAAGGAGTCTACAGAGGGACAGGGGAAGGCCATACAAGTGTGATTCACTTGGAGTGGTAAAATCAGCTATAACAACTGACCCGACTTACAATGAAGGTTTTACCTCAACACTTTACATGACCAATTAATACATCAATGACATCCCTAATCAGAGGAACATCGTCTATGGAATGGGTAGTAAAAACAATAATAAAAAATAGATTACCTTCCGTAGTTACATTTCTTTAACACTCCCTCTTAACAAGGAAGGTATTCTACAATACAACAATACATTTGTACAACTTACTGGTGAATCTATATGTCATAGGAAGTTTTAACAATTACATCAACATCATCATCATCATCCATGGATCATCATCATCATAGACATATTTATCATCTGGTATTGTCTTGAGCATCAACATCATCTTTGGTATCATCTTGAGCATCATCTCTAACATCATCTCGAGCATCATCATCTTTGGCATCATCTCAAGCATCATCATATCTGGCATCATCTTGAGCATCATCATCTCTAGCAACATATTTGGCATCATCTCGAGCATCATAATCATTGGCATCATCTCAAACATCATCATCTCTGGCACTGAATGCACGAACTTGTTCGCAAGTGAATGCAGGACGAATCTCAATAAGAGAGTACTATCATTCACAGGAATATCCTTAGCCGATGAGTTCTAGGACCACTCTCATCAAGAGAGTGTTCTTGTCCGTAGGACCATCCTTAGAGAGCATAATGTCATCTGCAACTGAATGCATATATCATTGGAAACTAAATGCAGGACCACTCTACATATGAGAGTACTATTGTCCGTAGGAACATCCTTAGCCTGTTAGTTCCAGGACTACTCTTAATAATAGAGTGTTCTTGTCCACGGGACCATCATCAGAGTGGATATTCTTATCTGCAACTAAACATAAGACCACTCAACATATGAGAGTACTATCATCTGTAGGACCATCCTCAGCCTTTCACTTCTAGGACCACCCTCAACAAGAGAGTGTTCTTGTCCACGGGACCATCCTATAAGTGAATTTAGGATCACTCTCCATAGGAGAATACTATCGTCTATAGGACCATCCTCAACCGGTAATATCTAGGACCATCCTCATCTAGTAGAGCTAGGACCATTCTCAACAAGAGAGTGTTCTTGTTCGCAAGATAATCCTATAATGAATTTAGGATCACTCTCCAGAAGAGAGTACTATTGTCCATAGGACCATCCTCAATCGGTAAGAGCTAGGACCGCTCTCAGCAAGAGAGTTTTCTCGTCCATGGGACCATCTTATAAGTCACTACTACATTTCGACCAAAAATCCGATGGCCGTATTGTCGGATTTTTGACACTTCCCTGTCGCATGTACGACACTATGATTTTTTTTTAAGCGTTGGAAACTTGTCGTCGGTTATCCGACATCTTTCGAAACCGTCGGTTAAGCGACAGCTAAGCTTACCGTCGGTTAAATGTACACCGTCGGTTATCCGACATCTAATTCATATTAACCGACACCTACAGGACAGTGAAACCCGTCGCTTAACCGACAGCTGCAGGCCATTTCCGTCGCTTAACTGACATCTAAATCCGTTGCTTATCCAATGTCAACAGGCCATTTCTGTCGCTTAACCGACATCTAAATCCGTCGCTTATCCGACACCGGCAGGCCATTTCCGTCGCTTAACCGACATCTAAATCCGTCACTTATCCGACACCGACAAACCATTTTCGTCGCTTAACCGACATCTAAATCCGTCGCTTATTCGACACCGGAAGGCCATTTCCATTGCTTAATCGACATCTAAATCCGTCGCTTATCTGACGGATACAGCTGTTTTAAAAAAATAAATACAAATGTAAAATTTTGGAGATGGTCATATATTGGAAAGCCATCTTTGATATTCATAGATCCATTCAGAAGGTTTGGAGACGGTCATATGGAAAGCCATCTATGGATGACTACACCAAGGAACCATACAACAAAACCCAACCAACTTGCTCAACGGTAAATCATATTAATAGGAAGTGGAATGTTTAAGATCACAAATCAAGTAGGCTTTAGAGTTGTCACAATATTTAGAAGCCTCTTTCTTCTTTGAAGACTTTAATACTCAAATACTTAGGTGGTTGATTCTCCAAACCAATCTAGTGGTAAAGGATCAATTGCATCGCACTAGGATTACAACTGAGTGTTGTCAAGTTTGTCACAAGTCTCAAATGGTTAAGCATATATTTTAGATTTGTGAAGTTTCCAAAAACTTTTGAGCATGGGTTGTTGCTAAGAACCTTGTTTCTCCTCTACATTGGAAAGGTGTTGCATTTGGAAAAAAATGAACTATGTTGCAACAATCTTCGATCTGACCTCTGTGGCCTGTCAATGTACCAAATTTGGTGTCCATGTATCTTGATTAATGTAATATAAGAAGCATTTAATATATATATATATATATCCTCTAAATAAGCTTTAGTTGCGTAATCTTTTGAAAACCATAATAAAACTCTATAGAACAAGTCCAAAGGATGAGTGGTAATAGCTGATCAAAGTTCGAAAGAGAAAGAAATGAAGGTGGACAACCATTATTTTCCTCAGAAATTTGTATGGTGTGTATTGTTCATATCAAATTCGCAACTTTGTGTGCTTAACTGATAGGCTGGTTCTTAACCTAGGACAAGTGAAACAAACTGAAGGACAAGTGGGGCAAAGGTGACAAGTTCAAAAAAGAAAGAAACAACACAGGCGGTCATCTTGGTCTAAGAAACTAGTTGCCATGCATCATTCCCAGAAATTCTGCAACAAAGCTTCAACTTCAACTTGCTTATAAGTGTTAGGGTTTAGGGTTAATGGATTAATAAAACAAAAATAACAGATGAAGTAAAAGTAGAAAAGAAACTGAAGGTGTTGGCCACAGATAACAAGCTCAGAATCAAAGTCCACTAATATTCGGTATATGAACAAAATGAATATCAAAGATTAGATTGCATAAACTTTGAAATACCTTCAAGCATATTCAGTAAACCAAAGCAATAAGATTAAAGCCAGATATTATAGTGGAATTTTGAATATGAACCAGAGATGCCTACCATGTGGAGAATATATGCTAAGATGAATTGGTGAAGGGGAAATCTTCTTTGTATGTCTAGCTACTGTATCAGTCTCACTCTGTATCTCTTTCCGCACTGCAGCTGCATGTCTCAGGTAAAATTCCAAACTTTTACATGTTAGGGCCAAACAATAAACAAATAATGCATGAGAAAATTTAGTGTTTTCCATGGATGGATTAGTGAAATTGCAAGCCATTACAAAGTATCTAAAACAAGGAATAGAAATAGCACAGAAACCAGTTTCAATGTCTATGCATATGTGGGAGATTTATGGAAATATGCACACAGTACACACATGTAAATTTAGAACTCAGTGATGATTTAGAACTCCGACGGATACAATTGTTTTTAAAAAAAAAATACAAATGTAAAATTTTGTTCAATCCTATTTGTAGGATCAGTTCCATCCTATTTGCATCATCATTCAATGGAATTATTTGAATAAGCCGTTGAAGAATCAGCTGTTTCAGAAGCACTAACCAATTCAGTAGTAGCACCAATGGCACCGATTTAGGATGCAGTTGTTCTAGAGCCAGTAGCCATGGAAGAAGCTAAGGCATAGGTGCAAGCAGTAGCATAGACAGAGGTGGCTGGAACGGTTCGTAATCGAGATTAAGATTCTTATGCTCGTGCGTCATAGTCTAATACTGGTATCGAGTCCTCAGTTGGTAGAGATTCTAACCTTTGTTATCATGCTTATGACCTTCGTGTTCGAGTTTATCTATAATAGAATAGGCACCAATCGCAAAGAAAAGGACAGAGGCACTACCAATAGCTAAGATAGTAGCAGAAGTAAGGGTAGCTGGAGTAGAGACAGGGACGGATGCATCATATAATAAAGATCGATACCCAGTAACAGTTTGAAACCGAGTTATAGAGCTATAGCCTGTTCAAGAGCCAGTAGCAGAGGTTCAAAAGCCGGGGCAACAAAAACATAGG
>LPNX010422947.1:120585-195642 GCA_001517045.1 Pseudotsuga menziesii | reverse complement strand
GTAGCCATCTCAACAACAACTCAGCAAAGTGCTGTTCACTGACAGAAGTAAAATAACAAAAATTTCTGAATGCTGCAAATTTCTGTGTGTCTGCAAAAATCGTTGTTTCTGCCCTCTTTGCTCTGATACCATGTTGAAAAACTGAGTTTTACTGCTTGCTGGTTTAAATGAACAATTTGTGTTTTTCACTTCAGCCGGTTTTGCATAGGCTTGAAGCTACTTAAAATTTTGCCGAACAATTTTAAACGCACAGTAAAAAAATTACTAACAGGCTGAAAACAAATGCATGCACACCATAAATTTAACTCAGAGATTTTTGGCTAATCAGCCCCGGAAAAACCCCCACGGGGAAAACCAGTCAGAGAGAGGAGAGATTTTTATTATTTTCTTCAGCAATGTACAGGACAGAAAATGGTGAAAAATACAACTTATCTTCACCGGCAAACTTTATCTCAAAGTCTGGAAATGTGCTCAGCAAACCAGCCGTACACCCTTCTTCTTCTTCCTGAATTAAATGCAGACCGTACAACCCAGAAAATCGTACCAGCAGAAAATAAATGCACCGTACAGCAGCAAAACAGGCCGTACCTTCCTCGAAATTCGTGCCAAGAATTTGCAGACCGTACACACAGGTCGTACCTCGAATTATGTGCTGAAAATTAATGATGTCCGTACAGCATTTAATGCAAGCCGTACAAACCCACAAAACCTCGATTTTTGTGCTGAGAATTTAATGCAAACCGTACAGCAATTAATGAGCCGTACTATCCCTCGATTTCTGTGCAACCAGTGCAGCCGTACAGCATTTAATGAGGCCGTACTCTTCCTCGAACTCTGTGCATAAAAAACTCTGAAAATCGTGCCCTTCTTCAGCAAACTCGACCCTGCCTGCTCAGCTCTCTCTCTTCTCCTGAAAACACAAAAGTGAATGCCCTTTTGCCTCCCTTGGCCTTTTTGTTTGACCTAAGTGAGTTTCTTAATCCAATGGTGGAAAAAGAATCAATCCAATGGATGAGATTGAATGTGAGTGAAAATCCCTTTTATTTATTTCTCATAAATAAAATCACTCACCCACTTAAATTTATCAAAAAGTGACTTTATTGATATAAAGTCTCATTAAGTGACATTTAATGTGAGGGTCACATTTTTCCCTCTTAAAGTGACTTTAGGCAAAAATTAAAGTCACCTAGGGAACATCTGCCTAGGTACAAAAACTAACACAGAGTAGAACAAGAAATAAATGATAGAAAACGCCTCCTTGGTGAGATCAGAGGGACAAAGCTTATTTTCCAATTTTACTGAAGGAAAGGTAGAGCACATTCGCTCATCAATACTCCAACTTTAGCTTCCTGCAAAAGATTATGAACACTAGCAATGGGGATTAAAAAATACCTGTGTAAACCAAAAGAGACTACAACAACAATGTAGATCCAAGCATGAAATCATACATATATCAAATAGTCTTCTTCGACTTGCAATAAAAGAGTAACCTAACAAGAATTACCTTTTATCTTTACAAAAATACCATTTCCTTCCAAAAGCAAGTTAATCCCAAACATATACAAGCATGAAAACAAATATAGGTTACCTCACTAATGTAGAGTAAACTCTATCCAAACATCCATAGATCCCACACAGAAATTGCCTCCAAAGCCTTTTATTCACAATACTCAAGAAAACTATTACAATCTTACAAGCAGAGGTTCCACCTTTTGATGATGAACAAAGGAGAAGAGACGAGCTTATATAGAAAATGCCAAACCAAGGGGAGGATCCAAAATGAGAGATGGAGTCCGCGTGAACAAGGAACACTCGCAGTCTTTGTTGGCATTCACAAAATTAAGGGAAGCAATCTGAGTTGTTTGGTAAGATCACCGTGGAGGAGGTGCCACCTCTCTCCAATATTCGCCACCACTCCACAAGCTCTTAAATCAGGATGCTGAGCCCAAGTGCGAGCTGCCACATTACATACAACACGCCGATTCCAATGGCTACGTCATGATATGTGAATCCTATACGTGGACACATGCACGTCATCAAATGCCAAGTCGAGAATGTTTCACGTGATGTCACTATTAGCTATTCGAGCCACCAATAAAAAGGGCGTGGGCCACACCACTAGCTAGCGCAAACCATACATCAATCTTGCGCATGAGCTCCATCCACATATGAGTCGACATGACCTTTGACCCAAGTCCTGGTATGTGACGGGTCTAGTGTGAGTTAAGACCAAAGTTTCATGGATGACGAGAGATGAAGGTAGGGTCCATCCCTTTTACCATTCACTACCATAACCAAGGCTAGCATGAGTCTCTCCTTAGGTTGACGTCATCTTGAATTAAACTCCTTACTTTACTTTAACACCCAACTTTGATTTTATATGAGCTGATGTATAAATCGCTAGTCACATGGGACCCCTTTCATGTCACGTTAACAGGAAAATAATTGAATTTTGACTTATTCAATTTTTGACCATAGTGCCAATTTGTCCAGATTTAGCATTAAAATGCCATTTTAATGCATCTTAGCCAAATACTGCCTCACGGGGTGCTGTGGCTGCCCGACAGATGTAGAAAGTGGTCCCAAAAGTAAAGTGGACACTTCGGGTGTGAAAACAAGTGTCTCCACGTCAAAAACGGACTCTGTATCTGACTTTTATTACAATCTGAAGTTTTTTAATTAAACCATTAAAAATGGCTTAAAAAGCGGAAAAAATTTATTTTTTGCGGAAATTGACGAAACTCTAGGGGGACCTAGTACATGTCCATACGACTCAATTCGATTGCCTAGCATGGTGAAAAACACCGACACGAAGGCTCTAATAACCTCCCTAGGCCGAAACACCAAGATGACTACCCCAGCTTTGGAGGTGTGAGTGAAAAACTCGGAAATTATTAGTTGTTTGTTCAACAACCAATAATAACCAAGGGAAAAAACACTCTGGGCTAGTCGGCTTGATGCTCAAGTCCAGGAAGCTGAGCCTTCTATAAAAAATTAATGCTAGGACATTTTTTACAATTTCCCAAGGGGGTATGAACATGTGGTACAAAAAATAAAACGGTCATGGAGGCCTGAAAGGACTTCTGAACTCTGAATATGAACAAGTATCTTGTTCATCACTAGTGGCTCACTGAAAGTCCAACTAGGTGCAGCCTAGTCGGTAACAAATACATCCAAGTCCACATATCTATATGACCGCCAAATCATGATACTAAATGCTCATACATGTCACAAGAATGAGTATAAGAGCAAATGATAACCATAACACAAGATAATATAAGCCGAGTCATAAACATATAAATAATCCATCTGAACCAACATCTGTCCAAAGAGAAAACACTGATGCAAATCTGGGCACTACTAACTGCTCTGCAAATGGCTAAAATGACTACATCAGTCCTCAAATCTGAGTGTCCTGAGACTCTGGCATGGCATGGGAGAGTACTATAGTCCATCAATCAAATCATGATCCATCGTAGATCCTCATCTCACCATCTCATATGTAAAGGAACTGGCTGAAAAATGTATTGAATCTGAAAAAAGATTATGGTAGCCCAGCTAATATATATATGATAACAATTGGGTTTTGGTATACACCATTGGAGCATGTCTTAACTTGGAATGTGGCAAGATCATACTAGCACAATATCCCACCTTGATTTTGGCTACTTTGACCTGGTCAACCTAGTTGACCAAGCCAATCACGTTTCCTAAGGCAGTGACTCAAAAATACAGCATGGTCTATATTTGTTCAAAACATGCCCAAGACCAATACTACAGTTTCAGTTTGGAGAGTTTGGCCCCGGTTCTTCAGAAAAGTAATTATTATCACTTAATTATTGGCCAGATGATCTATTTTTATTCCAGATGGCAGTGTGTTTGGTTCTCCTAGAGCAGAGCAGTGTTCCAGGGGGTATGAGTAGTCACTTATACCATTCTTCAATTTTCCTAGTTTGCATCCTAGATTGAGTTATGATGGATTTATCAGTTTCCAGATATTGTACCAGCAAAAAATGAACTAGACAATCACTGAGAAAATCGATTTGGTCTCCTGGGTCAAGGAAATGGCTTGGAACTTTGACAGATGGTGTTCCTCAGCATCTCGGACAGTCCTCCAGCATTTTTCAGTCAACAGATGTCTGGATAATTTATTTATGGCTCAGCCAGTGAGGAAACCCCCCAGGGGCACCCCCTCTAATTGGCTATTGATGTATTTCATTGTTATATCTTATATTATGAAGTTGTAAAAGGGCCTAGGGTGAATTAAGCCCCTAGTGACCCCCTCCTATGATGTATCATGTCATATCTTATGTTATGTTGTGACATTTCACTTTAGAGGGGCGTCCTTGAGCAAAGTGCGCCCCCTCTTTGACTTAGTCACTTGATCCATGTATTGATTGATATACTTTGATCTCCGTCATTGATGATGTTATAATCTCAACCGTTGGATGATAAAGTGAGTTAGGGTTTATGTCTCTCTCAAACTATATAAGAGAGGTGACCCCCCCATTGTAATTCATGAGTTCTGGCACCGGAATTGAAATAAAGAGATTTTGTTTGGGACTACACTCTTGTCTACTTGCTTGATGAATGAATGAGTTGATGACAGGAACTACTTTTCGTCTGTACTAAGATATATCCGGCATAGCTTTTGTATCTTTCCTTGTACCCGTTTACTTGCAGGTTGAAGGAGGCGATTCTGAGAGAGGCGCATTGGTGGGGGGACTTGCCCTGTTGCTCGATTTCGACAATTGGTTATCAAGGAGTTGAATTTCTTTATGATTTCTTCTTCTTGTACTTCTTTTGGCTTACATTTCTCGTTAATTTGCCATTTTGATTGATTTTCCTTGGTCTGGCAGGCAAACAGGAGCGCTAGGGACATTGGCAGAAGCAGCACTCCATCAAAAGCTTGTTTGGAAATCTTATTTGATCTCAAGAAAGACATCCTTCATCATCCAGGAGGTCATCAGCAATGATTCAGGTATGTTTCTCAAGTAAGTTCTCCACCTTTTGATTTTCATGCATTGCCCATCAATATCTTTCACTGAAAAACCCTCATTTAGTATTAGGAAAAATCACTGTACCAATTTGCACTGGAAATCTGCAAATTCGGCGATCTGGGTTTTGTGCAACATACTGAAAAACCCCCTCTCCCTCAAAAATGTCTAGCTTGGACTCCTCTGCCCCTCTCCAGGCACTGGTCTCTATCTAGGAGAAAACGCCCTTCTTCAACAAGTCAACCATTTTCATTTAGTATTAGGAAAAATCACTGTACCAATTTGCACTGGAAATCTGCAAATTCGGCGATCTGGGTTTTGTGCAACATACTGAAAAACCCCCTCTCCCTCAAAAATGTCTAGCTTGGACTCCTCTGCCCCTCTCCAGGCACTGGTCTCTATCTGGGAGAAAACGCCCTTCTTCAACAAGTCAACCATTTTCCCTCTGTTTCTTGTCCTATTTCTTTTGGGTATTTTTCATTATCAAATATTTTATCCCAGCCAATGTGTAGGAATCGATAATTGTCGATATCAGCTTCGTTCTAGGGATTTCTCAATTATCTGCTTAAATCCTCCTGGGGTCCAAATTTGATCATTTGAACCAACACACTAAAATCCTAGATCTGACTTAAATCTTTGTAAGCCATCTGTTTTAAACACCTGGGTGACATTTCCAATCTCAAATAACCACCCCACTCGGGTATCCTTAATTTGTGGCTTTTCCTTAAATCTAGGGTTTCAGACACTCACCTTACGAATTATCCATTAGGAGTCTCATCTGGTGATTTGTCTTGGGTCTTTCCTTTCAGGATTGATCTGGGTCTCCCCCTTTGTCACTTGGGCTTCTCTAGTGCCATAAAACGAAGGAATCATTAACCGACACAACAACCATCCATCTTTTGGGGGTTAGGGTTTCCGTAGGTCACAGCTTTGGTTGCCTGTCTCCTTTGTCGTCTTGTATAGGATTTATTCACCGGGGCAACTACAAGATCTATGATAACTTTCACAATTAATAAAATTGGAATAAACATTTTTACTACATTGTGTATGCTCTACCCTGTTGGGATACCCAGAAGCAGTTATAGATTTTTCAATCTTCACATTCTAATCCAATTCACATTAATAAAACTCACAACCCTTGAACATTACGGAAATCCGGCGTAACGAATCTGAGAAGTAGTGGGGAAATTCTTCAAGGAAAGCGGGAACTACTAAAAAGCGACCATGGGGTCCAGTTAGGCTACATCCTTGTTGGTGCAGTGTTGAACACCCCCCCACGACTCCATCTAGCCCACATTTTCCCGTGCAGAGCCACTCTTCTAAGAATCCGGACATATCTTCAGTACCGAAAGGTACATCTTAGAGATCCCCTTCCTGTTTAATAATCAACTTCACCTTTAAAATTTATAGTAAAATTTACCAAGAACACTTGCAAAACGATCTCAAGCACTCCATCTGGCACTAGTCCTATCAATTTGCTTATTATCTACCTGAAGCATTGTTTTTATCTATTTTTCATATCATAAAAGCTTTGCTTTTGCAATTGTCAAATGGTTATGTATCTTTAATTTTACTCGCAAGTACTCATTTGGTTCTTTTATTGTAAGTCTTTTAAAAAACTCCTAAAAAACACCCATCCGCATCATACACCTAAATATCTTTAAAAAACTTGAGCCTTAGAAACTCTTTGTACAGACTACCACCCTTTGCTTCGTTAGGAGTTTGCCTAAACGAAGGAGTTGGGATCAGGTGACAGCACCTGACTCTTTGCTTGCCCCCAAGGCCGCACCTTTCCTCCCTTGGGAAACATCCTTTCAAAAGATTTCTGCTAATGGTGTGCACATCGGCGAGCAACAGTCCGTTTTAATTTTATTCAATGATGAGTGAATTAAGGGGAAATGGGATTCCCGATATACCGTGAGGTACTGGGAATATGTCTCGATTCTGAGCAAAGTGGCTCTGCACAGGAAAATGTGTGCTAGATGGAGTCGTGGGGGGTGTTCAACACTACACCAACAAGGATGTAGCCTAACGGGACCCCACGGTCACTTTCTAGTTGTTCCCGCTTTCCTTGAAGAATTTTCCCACTTTCTTCAGGTTCGTTACGCCGGATTTTCGTAATGTTTGAGGGTTGTAGATTTTATTAATGTGAATTGATTAATTAGACGTGAGGGACTAATGAATGCACGATACCGCTTTTGATATCCCCAAGTGTCGAACTAAGCCACAAGGGGTAGAGCATAGACAGTACAGGCAAATGTTTGTTCTAATTTATTGAATAAAGAACAACAAATATACTAATCTATACAGCTCGTTAAGGACGGATTGTGTGCTTGTGATTTATTCTAAGCAAAACATCAGTTTTGCATATAAGGAAACTGCAGTCAGGGTCTCTTTTAGGACCTAAGTTGCAGGAAACGTCATAAACCCCCCCGTACCAAGCTCGTTTCCGGTATGAAACACTGAAACCCGTGTGATACTCCCTTGAAACGTGTTTCAGAAAGGACGAAACCGTACCACGATGATGAAACGCGTATCAGACAACTGGAAACTCGTTTCACACGCGTATCACCTCCCTCACGCCGCGTTTCACTTTCGGATTAGGGCAAAACCGGGCCCAGTTGACATTTAATTTGTTAATATATATAATTTCGTGGTCTAATACACATTTCGTGGTCATTTCATTGCAAGAGTCTCAGCACATATGCACAGTCTGTGACTAGTGAGCCAAGGTCGTGGTCTAATACACATTTCGTGGTCATTTCGTGGTCATTTCATTGCAAGAGTCTCAGCACATATGCACAGTCTGTGACTCGTGAGCCAAGGTTGAGTTCCATTGTGGAAAGGGAAGAGCAGGGTTTACGTGTTTTTCAAGTTGTTAAAAGAGGGCACACATAGGGAAAAAACACCACGAGCCAGAATTACCACAGTCCTGTCTACAAGCACAATATTGCTGTCTTATAGCAGCTTACTCCCTATTTCTGAGTTTAATCTCCTGAAGGAGCAAGTGTGCACTGGTTCACTGTAATAAGAGGAAAGGAGAGGTCGCCTCAGCTTGGTTTGTGGCCAGAAATTGTTTGGAGGTCAAAATCGTGCTTTGTGGAGCGTTTCTCAACCATAACAACGAGTTACAAACTCTTCCAGGCATGTAATTTTCTTTGAATTAAAATATCAGATCTGAGAATTTCTTTAACTATGGTTGTTTGTGTTATGAAAGACTGTTGTTAGTGCTATTTTATTCCCTAAATATTGTCATAGCCAACCATGTCCCATATTGCTGCATGAAACTCCACATTACAACTAGAAAAAAATAGTGTCACACGCTGGGAGAGAATTGGGTCACCTACAGCAGTAGTGTAACTAATTGTTTGACGAAATATGTGAATAGCAGAAGTGTTTATTCCATCCATTACAGGTTTAATTAAGTACTGTGACAGTTCACATGATTTTAATATTGTAAGAGTATGCTGTTGGGATATTGTCATATTGTTTGAAATCTGGATTATTTCAAATTACTGTATCTTGTGTACAACTCCTTGATAAACATACACAATCCAGATCTGGAATAAATCTACAGTCACACTTATATGCTTAGCAGTACATTGTGAATGCCCAACAGTGATAGTGTGGGCCTGTGTGATAGTAGGAGTTATTTGCTGCTACAGCAACCCGAATTTCCAGATTCGTAGCATTTTAGGGCAGCAGAAGTCACTTCTTCCATCGATTTCACCAGCGAATTTTAAACAGCAACCATTTTTAGGCAGCTGAAGCAAACAGGTTTTCCAGTTAGGTGGCATTTTAGTGCAGCAGCAGTGCCATTTTGGTGTTTAGTGGTGAGCAACAGCCAACAAGCAATCTGTCAGGGTTCTGTTTTTTTTTTATTTGGTTTATGCTTCATTTTTTACAATTTTAATGCTAATTTGTTTTATTGTTTCACCTATTTTTTTGCAGACAGCAGAATCTATGGCTGCCAATCAAGAAGCCACTTTTCCTCCACTGCCTAAGGCAAACAAAAGAGCTGACTATTACCCATTATGGAGACATGTTAAGAAGATTGCAAGAATTCCAGGTGGTGGTTCATGGGAATGGCGTTGCACGCTTTGCAATGGCCTGTATAAGGGCTCTTACCCAAGAGTGAGGGCACATTTTTTGCATGAAACCGGGAAAGGGGTTGACAGTTGCATGAAAACAAGTGATCCAGGGGAAAGGAGGAAGTTTGAGGATGAACAGCAAGAGGCTGATAGGGTTAAAAGAAGGCATGATGAGCTTAATAATGCCTCACGTCAAGCTCCGTCCATGGAGCCAAGGATTGTGCTGGAAGCAAGAAAGAGGAAGGCAGCTCAGAGTCAAATACAGGGACATGCATCAAAAATCAGCAATAGTTCTACTCCTTCAATTCAAGACAGCATGATAGCTAAAATGGTGGATGTGCAGGGGAGGGAAGAAGCTGAAACAAGAGTTGCTAGAGCCCTTTATGCTTGTGGCATCCCATTCAATGTGGTTCGGTCGCCTTATTGGCAAGACATGGTTAGGGCAATTAACACTGCTCCCAAAGGGTTCAAGGGGCCCAACTATGAAAAAGTACGAACCGATCTCCTAAAAAAAGAGAAGGAGCTTTTAGAGGATGTTCTATCACCTATTCGTTCTTCTTGGGGTAGCTCCAGTGTTACCATTGTCTCTGATGGATGGACAGATACTAGGCGAAGACCATTGATAAA
Source organism: Pseudotsuga menziesii (assembly GCA_001517045.1). Lineage (NCBI taxonomy): Eukaryota > Viridiplantae > Streptophyta > Pinopsida > Pinales > Pinaceae > Pseudotsuga > Pseudotsuga menziesii. Next base: position 185,927 of record LPNX010422947.1, on the reverse strand, counting down.
TATTATTGCCACTTCACCAAAAAGGAGCAATGTTCCTAAAGGCTGAAGACTGTTCAGGGGAGGTAAAGGATGCTCCTTTTATTGCTGATGTTATAATGGCAGCTATTGAGAAAATAGGGCCTAGTAAGGTGGTGCAAGTTATCACAGATAATGCACTGGTTTGCAAAGCTGTGGGTCTAATTATTGAGAGCAGGTATGACCACATTTTTTGGACACCATGCATTGTCCATAATCTGAATTTGATCTTAGAAGAAATTGACGACAAAGTTCCATGGATAAAGGAACTAACAGGGCAAGCAAGGGAGATAATTAAATTCATCACCAACCACCACCAGTCTCAAGCAATATTTCGAGAATTCTCCAAATTAGAGTTGTTGAAAGTTGCTGAGACAAGATTTGCCTCCAACTTCATCATGTTGCGTCGCCTCGTTGACGTTAAGCAACCATTAGTTTCTATGGTGGTGAGTCAACTTTGGGTTGAGTGGAGGCAATCAGATTCAGAGCGGGGTACTATGGTGCGCAGGTTGTGCCTTGATGAGGAGTGGTGGAGCAAGATAGATTTCTTGCTCAAGTTCACAAGCCCCGCGTTTGAGCTTCTCCGTAGTGCGGACACGGACCGACCTTTCTTGGGAGAGGTATATGATGGCATGGACACCATGGTTGAGAAAACTATGGAAATAATTTCACAAGAGAGTCCTCATCTATTATTTGTTGAGGCTCAATTTGCTGATTTAGTGCAGAAAATCATGGTTGAGAGGTAAAACTTTTAATTTCATTGCTGATTTGTTTGATGTTTTTTATTGCTGATTTGTAAAACTTCTATTGCTGATTTGTTTAATGTTTTTTATTGCTGATTTGTAAAACTTTTTCTATTCCCATGCTGATTTGTTTTCTTTCTCACAACGCCAGGTGGAACAACTTCAACACTCCACTTCACACTTTAGCACATGCCTTGAACCCGAGATTCTATGATGAAAACCTCATTGCTCAAAGCAATGGGAAGAGGAAGGCTCCACATAAGGATAGAGAGGTGGCCAATGGAGTGAAAAAAGCTCTTATGAGAATGTTTCCAGCTCATCTACATAGGGAGGTCAAAGAAGAATTTGCTAGTTTTGCTGCACGATTGGATGATTATTCAGACATATCAGCTTTGGATGAAAGAAGCACCATGAATCCAGTTAGGTGGTGGATCTGTCATGGAGCAAATGGTGTACATTTGCAAACCCTTGCCATTCGTATTCTTTCACAAGTGGCAAGCTCTTCATCAGCAGAAAGGAATTGGAGCACCTATGGTTTTATTCACTCTGTGAAGCGCAATAGGTTGGGTTCACAAAGAGCTGAGGATCTTGTTTATGTGCACTCCAACCTTCGCCTTGCATCTCGTAGAGGTCCAGAATATAGCTCAGGCCCTTGTAAAGATTGGGATGTGGAACCAGAAGCTGCTGACTTGGACATATCTCTTGCTGCACTGAATATTGTTGATGAACCTAGAAGTGGAGTTGGAATTTCTTCCTCCAATCCACAATCCTCTGTTCAGCGTGCATCTTGTTCCATTTTTGAGGAAGAATTTGATGATCAGGATGATGACTATTAGTCTTTGACTCTTACTCTTTAGTTTTTACTAGCTTTTGCGGTTTTGTCATGTTATAGTTATCATTTATGTATTAACAGTTCACATTTTCATATATGTAGCACTGTAGTCTGTACTCTGTAGCCTCATATATGAAGGCTGATTTTGGATATTACTATTTGGCATTTGCCATTTGGCAACTTGCTTTTTATAATAGAAATGGAGTGATGGACTTATGAATGAAATGTGATGACTCATGAGTAAAAATGTGATGTTATAGTTAAATCAAAATGTTTGATGTTTGAAATTATCATTAATGATTTATCACTTGTAAGTTGTCATTTATGTTTCACATCTAATTTGTTAATATATATATATATATCGCGTTTCCCCGTTTCCTAAATTTTGGGGGGTCGCGTTTCCATCGCGTTCCCGTATCAGATACACGTTTCCGTTTCCCCGTATCATGCAACTTAGTTTAGGACAAATCCTTACTCGAGAGGTCAAGACTGGGTTAGATCTACAAAGAAAGCAAGCACATAAATATTGGAAAATAGATCTAACTAGATGCAAAACCTTGAACTAATCTAGAACTTAAAATAAAGAGGTAAATCAAAAATCAATCACACTGGGCGATAATGGCTTCCCCCAAATAGGGGCAAGGCGGTTGTGGGAGCCGTAATACCACTTGCTTTTTATTAATTTATTACAATATGATTTTTTATGAATGGGGTTTTCTTTTGATCTTGGAAAGTAATCAAAAAGGCTTACAATGCTTTCTAGAGAAGGGGAATGAAGAAGGAGGGATTAGAGGTGATTTAAGAAGCCTGAAACCTCAAAATTCCGCTAGCATGTCCACTTAACCTGTCATGAAAAGGAAAAAACCAGCAAGCTATGTATTTGTAAATTAGTGGGTTAATCAATAAAATACAATAAGAAAATACAACCTAGTACTTGCCGAAAGATAGAAAAAATTTATTACTTTGAGTACTAGGAAAGAGAAACTAGATCTAAGCTTCTGATTATTAAACAAAGCACTTCTTAGATCTAATCAAACAAGTAAATAAAATGATGAAATTTAGCATACGATTTACTTGTTAAATGAAAGTAACCGGAAAAAAAAGAAAGATTTGTAGTTTTGAAGAAGGAAAGAAAAGGAACTCAAGCCCAAGCTTGAACAAGATCGAGGAGGAGGATGCCTAAAAACAAGAAACTTTAGATCCAAAATATGTGGTAAAGAAGACAAGATGCAGCCGAGCTCCAATCTTACTCCACGCTTGGTGATCTGCACCATAGTTTTAAAAATCGGAATCGGACTCCGAATCAGTTGAGGGTCAACTCGGAATCGGAATCGGTAATGAATCGGTCAAAAATCGGCCGATTTGAATTTAATGACTCGGTTTACGAAAAAATACATCAAATATTAAAATTTTAAAGAAAAATAACATTTTCAAGACTTTAATCCATGATTCCAAAGCATTAGAGACAAAACATCTAAAGTCTACTCATGTATATACTATATACCATATAAGAGTGAATATTTTAAAATTGCACAAAGTGTATTGTGCAATACATATGTAGGAGACTAGGACTAGGAGACTAGAACTGGAACAAAGTAAATAATCTATGAGGCCTAAAAGTTACCTATAGGCTACATAGCATGTGGAGTCCAAAAAACATGCTAGATAGTTAACTACAAACTACATAGTCAATTGTCATGCATCATCAACTACATACTATATAGTTCACTGTCCCCATGGTTGCCCCTCACTGACACAGTCACACTATTTGTAAATTGCTACTACTGCAGCGTTGCTGCACAATGAGAATAGGCATAGGGAAATAGAGTGTGAGGGGAGTTCATTAAGTATATTTAGGCCCTAGGGTTAGGTTAGGTTAGGAAAAAACAAGGCAAACAATGAAATTTCTGTGGTTTTTCAAGTCTGCAGAGCCCCCATGTCTGAGAGTAACAAAAATCTGAGTAAAAAATTTCAGTAAAAAATCGACCGATTTTTTACATAAATCGGCCAATCGAACCGGATTTTACATAAATCGACCGATCAGACCGGTTTTTTACATAAATCGGCTGATTTGGTACCAAACCGATCGACCGAACCGATTTCCAAACTAATTCGGTTCGGTTTGCCTTCAGCTCGGTGAATCGGCCGATTCCAAAACCGATTTCACCGATTTTTAAAACTATGATTTGCACAGCTAAAGAACCCTTCAAACAAGTGATTAGATCTAGTATGGTAGATTAAATAAAATCGAAAGCACATACTTATAACTAACTACAACATGCAACTCTTAGGTCTTAGATAACTACTCATAAATAAACAAATTGAACCTTCAAATGTCTATTCTATGGATTAGCATATAATCTTCTTAGCTAGATAATCAATACTTGCAAAAGGAAAAAGAGCGAAGCAGATATCACCTTAGCTATTTAATCAAACACTCACAACAATGATGGTTTGTGTACCATCAGTCTGACCTCCAAAGTCTCAACTTTATTCATAAAGAGATAAGCAATTACAAGTTACATGAGCAGAGGTTCCTTCCTTCCGTCCAGAACGAGGAAGAAGGCCTTGCTTTTATAGAGTTTACAAACCCCTGGGGGGTGCTACCTGTTACCCCTCAAAAATACATCAACACCAACTATTGTTCAAGCTGTGATTTTGCCCTACAGTCATCACAAGTATTAGCCTGTCCAGTTGTTGTGCAACAGAAACATTAAGTACACTGAAGTTTGCGCAGCGGACAAAGTTCATACAAAATACTGTGGTTATCAATAAAGACACAACTGAAGAAGTTTCAGTTCCGCGGGCGCAGATTGAGCAGTTGATAAGGGAACTGCACCACACACAGTACATTCAAAGGGAAATATAAGCTGGTTGCTTCCCATCCAATGTTAACAATTGTGCAAAGAGGCTCTCTAGAGATAGAGTTGGGCTTTGGAAATCTGGTAGTAGATGACATCTTTTCTGTCCCTGGTTATGACATGGATGGCTTGGTTGTTTCTCAGGGTAATGTTGTTTTGGGTGTTCATGTATACCTTTATTCAGATGATGTCCATGAGGTGAATTGTCCTCAGGGTTATGGAGCAGCTCCTTGGGCAAAACAAGCACTTTGTCATGCAATATCTAATGCAAATGGGAAGTTTACTTTTACATTTATTCCATGTGGAAAATACAGGTTGTTGCCGTTCTACAAGGGTGAGAATACAATATTTGATGTTTCCCCTCCGTCTATGGAGATTTTGGTTGGGCACAGCCATGTTACTATATCTCAGCCATTTCAGGTCACAGGTTTCTCAGTTGGAGGACGTGTTGTGACTTCTGAAGGTGTTGGGGTTGAAGGTGTTAAGATATTAGTTGATGGACGGGAAAGAGCTGCAACAGACATCCAAGGTTATTACAAACTTGATCAGGTAACATCCACACAATACACAATCAAGGTTGAGAAGGATCACTTCAAGCTAAGCAGTTTAGAGTCTCCACAGGTTTCTAGTAGGAAATACAACGATGGATTGGGAAGTTGTTCAATGAATCACATTTGGAAGGTTAGGACGTTGGATGGTATTGTAGCAGGAGCCCTGCGACGGAAACTTGCAGTTGAACGCTTTTCAATACATTTGTCCACTGAAATTGAATACCTAAAGTACTTGGTTCAACAGCGTGAAGAAGAAACTCAATGCACTCGAATGTTGTTGAGGTTCCGTGAAGAGAAAAACACAAGGATGGAATCCGCTTCAGCTGGTTCTATGTCATCAATTCCACAAGAGAATAAGGTGTTAAAGGAAGAAATCAAGCTTCTACGAGGAAGGATTGATCGTAATCCCGAGCTAGCTCATTTTACAATAGAGCTGATGTTTTAGTAAAACATCAAGCTCATAGAACAGCTCCGCAAGCACCGGTTAAAAATGACAGCCCGTCTTTCAATTTGGCGTGATTCACTGATCAAATCGTTGATTGCAAAGAATATGCTTACACTGGCAGCCATTCGAGGTTCACGAGTTGCTGAAGTTGCGAACCACTTTGACATCAAGATATCTCCTTAGTGGTTGTTTTCATCAGTGGCAGACCATAAAACATGCAATTAGCAATTGATGGGCTTGGCGTAGCACAGAAAGAAGTGGGCCATCCCACGTTTTACAGCCGGGTAGTTGAAGATGTCAGCATCGACAACTATTTTTTGTGGAACCAAATCGTGCTTTCCAATCGAATCCGGGTGATCAGCTCGTCGATAAAGCAGCCATTGCCATTTTCACAGCCAGCAGTTGACAGGCAATTGGATTGCCGGGATGACTCCGTGTTAAAAGCATTTTTTCCAGACATCCAAATTGTGGACAGTTGCAGCAGATCATGGATCACGCCAGAGCTTGGTTTTTCAGCAGGTTGTCAAGCAGAATCAAATTGGCAGTCGATTCTAATCACCCATTGATAATTTGATTTTTGTCTCAAGGGTTTTTTCCATGCCAAGTTTGGAGTAGCACCGGGTAACTCTTCTCTCTCATTAAAACACCAGTTGCAGACTGGAGTTCCATGCTAAATCAAATCAGTTTTGGTTGATACGTGGAGTGGTTTTTTGAGCAATCACCGTTGGGTAAACGTAGCGTGGAGCTTGGAACAACTCGTCGTGGTCCCTCTGGCAACCAAAGCATTGTAATGTTGGTTAAACGCATCTCCACTAGCAGCCGAGTTCTTTTTTATGGAGTGTAGCAATAAATGCCAAAGCGTCGGTTTTCATCTTCACATCAAGGATCGTGATATCATCTTAGCGGCAGCCAGTCACTCCAAGTTTTTGAGCAGATCCACCTGCTAGTTCACGCGGCACCTGTTGGCAGCCCACTCGTCAAAATCATTGACCACCGTGGTTTCCTTGGCACTCAGTGGGAGAGTCCATTAAAATGAACTTTTTATGCTTTGATATGTTTAGGTTAGTTAAATTAGATTGCTTTAATCAAAGTGCTAATGCCTTTAATAAAGTGTTAGTTACACTTCAGTTTTGGAGGGGTCCTGTTAGATTTTAGGGGACAGGAAAGTGGATCTCAAGTCCACTTTCTTTATTACTTTATTACCTTTATTTTTATTTTTGATGAGAATGGCTTGTGGAGCCTATAAAGGTCCAGCTTTCTCTTTTGTAATGGATGGAATTTTTTGCTGGGAGGATTTTTCCCCAGAGTTGATAAAGAAAAAATCATGTTGAGTTTTTTGGATATTTTAGGCTTCTCGGTCGTAGTTTTGCGTTTTCATAAGTTATAGACCAAGCCAGCATAGAGGGCTAACAATCTAGAACATTGGGCAAACATTTGCAGCTGCCAAGTTGCTTGTCGTCATTATGTTCTTGGAGGTCTAGGAGTAATGGAAAGTAGTCAGTTATACTTCCATTCTCCTGGCCTCTGATTATGGAACGGACCAGCTTAGTCTCCCTTCTACGAAACACAAGGCCTTTCTGAGTCCACTTCTGACTCCATTTGCCCTTCTGGTACTGGCACTGGCCATCCCTCGAGGACTGGTCCTCCCTTCTCTTCCTGCCCATCAACCCGACTCATTTTCCTTTTTGCTACCCGTGTTTCTCTAAAGCAACCTCTTCAGATCACCTTGCCCTCAGTCGCACCTACCTTAGCGATCCAAACTTAGGGAAACCCCCCTAGAGCTGGAGAAGAGCCAGCCTGAAGCGAGGAGAGAGGGGTGTGGTGACATTGGCCTCTCGAGAGAGAGTTGTCGCCGCACCGGCGCGCCCACAGTTTGGGCTTTCAGCACTCGCATGCCAGTTTCGAGTGACAACACTACCTACACTGGCAGAAGAAGTCCAGTTAAACTGAGTTGATCTGAGTTAAAGTGAGTGGAACTGGAGAGATGGATGACACCTTTCTCACCTATCTCACCCATCCACTCAAAAGCCCCCACTTCACACACCTACCACCTCACCAAACCACTCACTTGATGAGGTGGGCGTGAACCTCCTCCCTTACCTTACGCGTGAGTCTTCACCATCCCAATCGCATGCTAAAGTTTGATATATCACAATCATCAAAATAGAACTTGTTGTCCATCGAATGCACACCAGCAGCAAAATTCTAATAAAAGTTGTCTCCTCACTTGAGAAAGTGGGCGAGGTGTGGCCTTGGGGGAAAGCACAAAGCCAGGTATTATCACCTACTCCTAGCTCCTCCGTTTAGGCTAACTCCTAGCGAAGCCAAGGGGGGTAGTCCCTAACAAAGAGTTTCTATGGCTCAATGTTTTAAATGTTTTTTGGTGGTTGCGGATGTGGATGGGTGTTGTTTAGGAGTTTTCTGATGGGAAGATCACAGTTTTAATTTTTTTTAAATTACAAAGATATGCTTGCGACATTTAAATAAAACACAAAACTGATTGAATTAAACAAAAGCATCCATAATGATAAGATATTGAACAATACACTTGATATATGAAAATAAAATAATAACAGACCAGTGTCTTATCCAATGTAATCACAAATTGTAGTGTTGGGATGCTTGATACAAGAGTTCAATGTTTGTGCAATCGTTTGGCAAAGGCTCTTTGTAAATTTTATCAAGTTTTAGTGATCTTGGATTACTATGGCTGAGAGAACAAGGTATCAAAGTCCAACCGGAAAAGTATTCTAAGTCGTTCCGTTCGAGACTTGTCGGCCCGTCCAGTATCCCGAGCTAGGTGTTCGGAGAATTTAATTAGCAAGCCGAGAAACTTAGACAACGAGGGGTTTCGCACCCTTACTGAGAACAACTCGAATGCTTTTGACAACACCGATACGTTGGTTGTGGAGGTGAAGATTTTATTATGTTATGACTTGCAAGATTAACAAATTCGATCACCGTTCTGAGTACGAGTCCAACTTTTCAGGGTCGGCAGAGCATACTAGGTGAGGGATAGCAACGAAGTAAATTTTAAGTGGGGAAATGTGAGTTGGAATGATTTTATTATTATGAGCACACAGTTCAACTCTCCGACAAAGAGTGCTCTTGACTTTGTCTTATGACAGAAGTTCAAGAGACTTTAATTAATCTATATGCTTGATGCAAGGATAATGCAGTGGGAATGCTCTCCGACAAAGAGTGCTCTTGACTTGGGTTATTGCAAGTTCAAGAGACATTATTCTTTTTATAAGACAATCAACTTGTAAATTGAAACCACATGATAGCTCAACAAATTGTAAAACAACGAAACAATGTCATAACAAAAATGATAAACTACCTACAAATAAAATAGATGAGAAACTAGTGTTCTACAACTACAAGAAACTAATCTAGCAAAGAGAAGTCAAAAATGACTTCAAGACACACTATCCCCAAAATTTCTAGCTAGTTGTTCATACGCGGGAAGACAATGGGGAAAGAGAGGTAGCACGCAATGTCAATGCGGCACTTGGAATGAAATCCCAAGGTACTTCTCAGGTCAAGACTAAAACAATAAAAAGTTCTAAGTACAGAATTAAACTACTCTAAGCATGCAAAGTAAATCTAAGCTAAGAGCACAAGGCACTCCTCCCCAAATGGGGAAGAAGAAACCAAAAGATGGGAGGCCTTATCCCACTTTGCCTTTTTATTAAGAGAGTACAATATTTAGGATTTCAACCTTAGAGAAAGAAAAAGAACTTGAAAAAACAAATGGAACAAGCCTTAATGGTTGTTTTACAAAAGGAGAGTAATTCGGAGAATTTTGTCTTCTTTAATTCAAATCTCAAGTATTTGGATCTTCTTGGTTTTGGTACTTAGTTTCTACTCTTCTCTTTGGTTTATTTTTTGTTCTTCTTTGGTTCAATCTTCAAGTCCTTCTCTTAGTATTGTTTCTCCTCACACCTGCACACAACACAAATCAACTCAAAGCACCCATCAACTGTTAATTAAACCAAATCAAATATAAACTACTTCTAAGAAAGAGATCTACAAAAATAAAATTAAGTGCAAGATCTAATCTATGATATGAAAAAATAAACAAACTAAGCTTAACAAGTAAAGATCTAACTACTCTACTCTAAACACTAAATACAGAAGGAACCAAGCCTAAGCTGAGCAAAGAGGGGAGGAGAAACAACGCCAGAGGAGATAGGAGAAATCAAAGGGCGAAAGCAAGGGAAAGAGGGCTAGATGAGCAAAAGGGAGAAAGGTAAAGTCGAGAGGAGAAGAAGGCAAACTAGAGGAGCAAAAGCAAGTGGGAGAAAAAAAATGAGGTAGGGCGAGAGCAGATGAGAGTTGGGAGATGAAAGTCGAGAGCAAGGAAGAAAAGGCTAGCAAGCAAGAAATCAAGAAGATCAAGGAGCAAACAAGAGAACTGGAAGAGGGAAGTTCGTAGATCCAGGTAACCAAATGTGTTTTTTGAAACTTTGTTGATGGAGGGAAGGAGAAGCTCTGACAGCTATGTCTCTTTCTTAGATTGGGAAATACTTAGAAAGACCTGCAAGATGAAGGAATTAGATGGAAAAAACCATTGGTTCATAAAGAAGAGCTTGATCTCAAGCTTTGTTCTTCACCCCTAATGATCCCTGCAAAACCCTTACAAACAATATCAAATCCGAACAAAATACTCATAAACTAGATTGTTAGCCTTTCTAGAGTATATAATGAAGAATGATTTAATAATTGAAAAGGCAAGGTGAGACAGATATTACCAAAAAGACAATGTGAATCCACAACTCCAATAACTCATGCATGGACCTCCAAAGTCACAACTTTATTCCAACTTCAAACAAATATTACAATAATTTTGGCAGAGTGTTCATGCCCAAAATCTCCATCCATAGAGAGCTCCAAGAGCCTCTCTTTATACAAAAAACTAGCAGCCTACAACCCTAAATCAAATCGGCAAGCAAGGAGAGACAATAGCATCAAATCGAATTCCAATCAAATCCTTGTTAACTCAGCTTGGAGTGCACACTTTAACAACAACTCGAGCATGCACTGAAGTGGATAAGGAGGTGGCCTCCACCTTGGCAAGGCGCCCCCCACCCTTCCTTTGGAACCATCAACCATCAAACATGAATACTCCATGTGTATCCACGTGATCAAAAAGGATCTGCATGAGCTTTGAAGGATAAGAAGACTGGGCTAAAGCTTTAGTGTTAACTGGTGATTTGAAGAGAGTTGAGCCGCCCACTCAATCCATACCGACGAATCAACCCTGATCTCATGCAGTCCGTACGGCTAATTGCCAATATGAACACCTTTTGTTGTTAACGTCACCATTATGAGATAACTCGATAATCACTCGACGGCGAACCTTCCAACCTCACGTCATTTCTCATATAACAATTCGTGACATGGGATTATATACCATGGTTTTAATACAATGCAGATTTAGAATGAGTCGTGGAGGGGGCCCACTACACCTCAGCGTAGCATGAACTTCATCCTTGCGTCATACTCCTTATGAAATAAATCAAGCCTCAAACAACTCGCATGGTATGGTGTATAAGACCATGGTTTATAATTCTTTAATTTTAAATGGAGGGGGATCCACTATAATACCACTCACCACTACATGCTAGCGCTGATCCATCCATTCACGTCATCCTTTTTTTAATAAACCATCATCTCAAACTCTAAACCAAAGTTTGTCCTGCCATGTAATTTTAAGAGGGTCGTAACTCACATGGCTCACATGCCAAGTCACCTCCACCCATTAAAACATCAATTTTGACTTTGGTTTTGACTTTTTTAAATAATTTGACAAAGTGCCAAAATGTCCATTTTTAGCATTAAAATGCCATCTTGATGCATTTTTAGCCAAATACTGCCTCATGGGATGCTCTAGCTGCCCGACTGATGGTGAAAGTGGCCCCCAGGGTAAAGATGTTGCTCTGGGCTTGAAAATGAGCCCAACCAAGCCGAAAACAGACTCTGGATCATTATTTTTTAACATTTTGAAATTTCTCATTTAAACCATTAAAAAAGGGCTCAAAAAACAGAGAAAAATATTTTTTCTCGAAATCAGACGAAACTCTAGGGGGACCTAGTACATGTTCATACGACTCAATCGGAATGCCTAGCATGACAAAAAAATTGACACGAAGGCTCTAATAACCTCCCAAGGCCGAAACATCAAGACAACTACCCCAGCTTTGGAGGAGCGAGTGAAAAACTCAGAAATTATTAGTCGTTTGTTCAACAACCAATAATAACCAAGGAAAAAAACACTCTGGGCTAGTCGGCTTGATGCCCAAGTCCAGGAAGCCGAGCCTTTTATAAAAATTTAAATGCTAGGACAATTTTTACAATTTCCCCCAGGGGGTATGAACATGTATTTACAAAAAATTCCGAACAGACTCCCAGAAAAAGGCTGGAGGACTTCTGAATTCTTATCACGAACAAGTGTACTTGTTCAATGCTTTGGCGGCTCACCGAAAAAGCCACTAAGTGCAAAATTAGTGGATAACATAACCAATGTAATATTATAACAATGTAATAAGGGGTCTACCTCAATCCCAATTGCAACCTTCACACTAGCGCTAGCATGAAAACTCATTGGATTGACATCACCTCCTCAAAAACAATTCGTAACCATCCATTTTATCCAAAGTTTACTTGCCATCATGTGGAAGAGGGTCGTATGACATGAGGGACCCACTTCCATGTCACTCCAACTATTTTTTAAATGTTTTTTTACTTTTCCCAAACTTTTGACTTTGTGCAATTTGTCATAATTTAGCATTTTTTTTGCCACTTCGTCACACCGGTGGAGAAATAACGCCATACAAGACAATTTAATCACCTGAAGCATGAGAAAAGTGGGTCCCGAGGTGAAGGAGGTGCTCTAAGCTTGAAAATGAGCCCAATCACGCCAAAAACGGACTCCGGGTCACACTTTTTTTACATTTTGAATTTTTCCATTTAAACCATTAAAAATGGCTTAAAAACATAAGAAAAAATGTAAAAAAAAAACATTATTTTCTCGAAATCGGACGAAACTCTAGGGGGGCCTAGTACATGTCCATATGACTCAATACCAACGACTAACACGCTTATATGCATTGACACATGAACTTTAATAACCTCCTAAGGCCTAACCACCAAGACGAAAATTCCAGCTTTGGAGGAGCGGTGAAAAACTCGAAAATTATACATCGCTTATTCAACATTGCATAATTGACAAGGGAAAAAACACCTTGGAATAATCGGATTGATAGCCAAGTCCTTTACAAAAAGTTCGTCGTGTTAGAGCATTTATTACAACGCCCCCAAGGGGTATGAACATGCATTTTATCATAAAAAAAAAGGGACCACAACTGGTCCTGATGTAACCACGGAACTTCTGAGCACTGACAATGAACAATTGACTTGTTCAATACTCTAGCAGCTCACTGGAAATCCCTTAAGTGCAACTTAGGTGATAACAAGTCTTATGCATGGGATTCCATGTGCCAGGATGAGACAAAAGCTGGATATAGGTTAGAACTTCTAAAAAGGAGAATTCATTAGCATGAGATGTTGCATGTGTTTAAACTTGATTCATGATTGTAAAAGTCAAAACAGATTCCAAGATTAGCAACCAAATTGTTGGCAGGTCGACTTGCCCAACTATACATGAACTTGATATCTACTTTGTATTTTGATTATTATTAAATAATTATGAGGACAGCTTGAGAAACATTTGTATTTTGATTATGATTAAATAATTATGAGGACAGCTTGAGAACCAATAATTATGAGGACAGCTTGAGAACCAATGGTTCTCAAGCTTGTCCAATACTGTTTGATAATTTTAGAATTGCCTGGGGCTGCTATAAAGGTAGATCCGCCACAGTGCTCATAGAGCTAGCTAGCAAGTTGAATAGAGAAGAGATACAGAAACTCTGTAATAGACTACTTTGCTTAATTGAATTGTGGAGTTGATTGTTGTTTCCTTCATGTGTGCATAATTTAATCCACTTATTGTTGTAGGCTACTTCCAACACCTTGTCTGAGGAGGTAGGGCCCACTCCAATAGACAGGTGTCGCCATTGTATTTTGATTTGTAGGATTAAGTGTGTCTGGATATTTACTTTCATTCAGAACTAGCTTAGATTCGATTTATGCTTGATTTTCATTTCCTGTACATATCAATGTGTTAGTAGAGTAGATTTTATTTCTTTTCAAAGCACAATTATCATTTTCTTTCAGAATTATCAACTTTGACTTATATTCTCTCTAGTTAGCTAGTTTGTTGTATTTAGTCTCATTTGAACAGGTTGCACTTTGGAATTAAAGTTGTTTGGATTGAGCTTAATCTAATCTGTAATGAAAGTATCCAACTTTGAAATTGAATATCTACCTTTGTTGCATTAATTCAAGGCAGTAATCTGTAATTGTCAAGATAGTTCTTTTTTTTTTCCTCGGAAATCAAGATAGTTCTTTTATTTTTTGCAAGTATGATTGTATTTCTAGCAATTTCCTTTTAAATAAGTGTGATTTTATTTCCAGCAATTCCTTTCAAGCAAGTGTGATTTTATTTCTAGCAATTCCTTTTAATCTAGTATAGATTCATGCTTCTGCAATTTATATTTCTGTAAATTAGTTTATTTCAGCTCCTATTAGTCTCGGGCTACAACTTCACATTAGGGAAATCAGTTTAAGGAGTTGTGACTAACATATACAGTACATGATAAGTCGCAAGTCACCATAGAACCCCAGGTTGAAAATTTAAGATACAAACTCTTTGATTGTTCCTTCAATAGTAAAGTAGTTAAAAACCCCATCAACCTGGTTGTTCCTGACCATCCTTGTAATCAACTTCTTCGTCAAAGCCTTCATCGTTCTCTCGGCCTTCTTCCCCATAGGATATCTTGGACTTATCCATTAACATTTTTGTAACCTTTGCTACCACAATTTGACTTCTTTCTTTACTTGCTTTATAGTTTGGATTTCCTCTAGGATGTTATTGTATTTGATGCATCTTGTAAAGGTTCTTAAAATTCTCCCTCACAATATTCATTCTCAATTGGTCTTCCTTTGCAATTGCCAATCTTTCCACTATTTGTTGAAAATGCCTTTATCTCCATGTTAGTTATATGATTGTGTGAAGTTTGACTGAATTTTTATGTTGGACAATGTTAATCCCAACACAGACAAGCATAGAACTTTCCCAACAAGAGAAAATTGTTAAGTCTACCCCCCCAATTTTAAATGCTCATCGATCTTGAATACTGCAACAGCTTCTATGTAAAGCCCTGGAGTGGTTGCCTCCCTTTAGCACAAGCCTTTCTCTAGAAGACAATATCAGCTGCATTAATGATGATTACATATTGATTGATGATTCAGGCTCCCCTTCTAGTTTAGAAAATGCTTAAACATTGCTTGGGTCACTAGCCTAATTCATTGAGACCTCACCCTCTTTTTCCTACTTTACATGGGTGTTACTGTTCCTTACTGCATGGTTAGAGATTCATCCTCAAATTTACATTTATTTCCACATTGTTTTAGATATTTTCTAGACAAGATATGCATTGGGCACTCCATAATTTTTATTAATACTGAATGCAAACTTGAGTCCCATTGAGTTGTCTTAGGTCATTAGTGGACTTTAATATAGTTTATTTCTTTCTTTCTTCTTTCTATACAAATAACTCCAAAATCCATAGGTCCTCAATCTGAAAGTGCAGAGAATAAGTTTGCTACAGTCCACTGGAAGATTTAACAACTTATAGTAGGCAACAAATGAACAATCTTGGGTATCAAGAGCGGTAACTGTGAGGTGTTAATTTTCAGAACCCAGATCTGATTTAATGTCCTGAATAATTTACATGCAATTATTATTAGAAAATAAACCGAGTTCTTAACAATAATTCAGCAGAAAAATAAACATGAAATCATTCACATTTGACACAACAACAACAATAGAGATTTTTATTAACTATAAAACCCCAACTGGGGAAAAACCAGCAACAGATGATTTTTATTAACTATAAAAATCCTGGGATAATGACCCACTGAGGAAAAATACAATGACAGAATGATAGCCTTCACACCTCGAGATCAATCCTTCGATCATGTTGGTTTCTAACCCTCAACTGCCCCTTGCTCCTTTCCTCTGACCTTGCCCCAGTGCTTGCACACTTGGATGAAAGTCCTTCTCCAACCACTCAATGAGATCTCACTCACTATATGTGACTATTGTGTGTCTTCTCCTCTCCTTAGGCGTTCTTTTATATCATCTCAATGACCAAAACCCTAACCCTATATATTCTAAGTGATCAATGGCAGAGATTAGATCTAAGGCCTCACTTAAGGTCAATGGTTGTAACTTAATTTTAAGTTCACATTTTAGTCATTAGCCAACATTAAGATAATAATTATAATATGTTTTTTCTAAGTTAGACTTAAGAAAGAGATACAAAAGTCTCTTGCTCTCTCAAGCAAGCTCCTAGAAAGGTGATCTGGACGACTCCTGCATGCCCAACACCTAGCGTATGCAAGAATACCTATCCGAGCTACAATCATCAACAAGAGGATCATATATAAAAAATTACGCGACTTAACTAAGCATACAAGAAAAATTGAACTTTCGGCAAGAAAACGTGGTTAATACAACCTATTTAAAAAGACAGGCCATGATTCAAGAAAACAATTGTTTATGGCAGAATCAGCAATGTGGCAATGTTTCACATCTGTGGAAGGTAAAATATCTCACTTGGGAAGATCAGCCGTCTAAGGGAGGTAGTACCAAGATGTTCTTGATTAGACAGTGGTTAGATATATCATATGATATCCAATATTACTCGTAAATTTCTAAAGTTTAATCCAGAACAAGCTAGGGTGGATGATGATAATGAATGAGTTCTAAACAAAGGAGAGGTATATACTATATACTATAGACAGAAGCAAACTGCAGAAACATAACTAGAATAAAGGGAAAATAAAGGAGAAAGATGAAACATACCTCTGTCCGATGCCTATCTAGAAGCATTGAGATCCAACGTAATGCCTCAAGTCGTGTAGCCTCCCACTCGCTTGAAAACTGTCTGTCATACACATTGCTCACTCTTAGTGCAGTTTCAAAAATGAGATGTAAGTATTGGAAGCATAATTATAAAAAAGGATGCCATATGAATATCAACAGACTAAAAATTACTGACATTGTATATGGAAAAGTATGGATTGACTAGTTGAATGAGCCAATCTTTTCTTTTCAGCAGATACTGAATATCCAAATATATAATATAGACTCAAACCTTTCCCTTTCTCCAAGAGAGTGAAAACTGCACCTTTTAGCAACAGTCACCACTGCTCCAATGTCGAATCCCTCAGAAGGGTCAGCCCTAACTGCACGAAGCTCTTCATTTGTTTCACATGCAACCTGAGATAAGATAATATTATTAATGTTCACAAATGACCCTCGAAAGCACAACCAGTTATATGAATATTATACTGTGGAAGTGCAAAAGGCAACTCCCGAAAGCTAAAAGATAAAAAGATACATGTGAATATAATGGTAAAATACTAAAATGAAATTACAGAAAAAAGAGAGCCACTACATATCATTAGGTAGAGATAATCAAACATCAAGAACAAAGATTTCAATGGATATTCAGCAAGCAGGAAACAAAGAAGATTTCGGAAATTTAATCACCCACCACTCTAATTTTCTCTTCTTTATCAGAGATGCATGGTAAAATTGCTCCTAATATATCTGCAAAGTAAGGAACCAACTGGTCTCCTCCAAGCTTTACAAATTCATTCATCTGCACAAGTCACTTACCAGTTACCACCATGTAAGATTAGTCCTTATAAAGAATTATTAAAGCAAACAATAATACCCCATATGCAACCACAACCAACATGGGGTTCACAAGAAACACTAAAAGAGTCTAGGAATTTAAGTCCTACTTCAGCTACATATAAATGAAAGTGACAAAAAAATATTAAGATCCAACTGTGATGTCTTCTTTACCCAGGTAATAGATGTCAACCGGGTAAATTCATTTCTAGAAGTCGCCCTCCGAACAAGGATTTCAGTCATGCGCCCATAATCAACAGACTGGCAAGAGATCACCGATCAACATAAGTTAAAAAGTTAATGACCCAAGTTAGTTTTCTAAATGGAGGAGTGCAAAGAAATATCAAATAAATGTTTCTAAGAATAAAAAAATATCAATTTAGATTTGTGACAATAACCTATTTTTTAATATATATAAGCCGAAAATAAAAGTGCTGCAACACTGCATTAGCCTTCACACTCTGTAACTTAACATTGCTGTTGAAGGAACTGCAAACAATGTTTTATTGTATGCAGCAATGTGCCTTCTTCTGAAGCTAAATCCCCCATTCTGAGAAAACAATCCTCAGAGATACCCACATGATTTTCTTAATAAGATGATTTCTCACTAATATTCTAATGGCAGTAAAAATGCAGAGTCCTACATTGTATTTAAAGGAACTAAAAACAATGTTTTCTTGTAGGTAACAATATGCCTTCCTCTGAAGCTAACCCCCCAATTCTGAAAACACAATCCTCATAAATATCCACATGTATTTCTGACTAAGATGATTCCTCATTGCTCACTAATCTTCTAATGGCAGCAAAAATGGAGACATCTAGATTGTCTATGAAAGAAGAATTCGACTCTGTACACAGAAGACAAATATACTTATCTTTCAACATCACAAGAATTGCTCAATATTTACAACTGTCACAGATGATGAAAATTTGAAGAATGACTTGATATTAAATAAATTCCTCTTTGGCCTGTCTTTACGGATTTGAGGGTCTCACCTGAGAGTTCTTTATCTCTTGCAAGAACTCAGTAAGTGCAGAATCTGCTTGTTGCCTTATCTCGTGGCTGGAGTCACTCAGCATATTGAAAAGACCTAAAAGATAAGTTTAAGACAATCTAAATCTTTACTATCCAATATGAACAAACTCAGATAGGAAAGATATTTTCTATAAATGTATTGATCCCAAGACATCATCCATGATAAGTAGAAGCAAATAGCATACCATCAAGAAAATCAGGAAGGAATCCTAGCATATCAATTTCAGGAACGCGTTCCAAAACATTAATCCATCCCACCAGAAATTGGCGTACAAAAGGGTTGAGAACATTCATCCGCTCCCTGAGCAAGGGTATGAATTCTTCAATCCTGACAGAATTTTCCCCAATTCATTCAGGGTTAATATAACACACGACCAGTAAAGCGAGTGCTTATTAATCAGAATCCAATGAATTAATAAGCAAAATTCTCAAATTAACAAAGAGATAGTGCAGTGAGTTTACGCTCAAGAAAATCAAATAGAGATATGGAGAAGCATTGAATACCTGAATCGATCAGTTACCATAACAGTATCCTGCATGAGCAAATTCAATGTACTCAGAGACTACAACCATTAAAGTCTTTCAGAAGAAAGATGCACATTTCGTAAGAGGTTAAACCTGTAAATAGGTATTCTACAAAGAGAAAAAAACAGTGTGACCATCATGTTTTTAATAGAGTATAAATGCACTTCTAAGAAAACAAGTCTTACCTTAACAAGTCGATCCAAAAGATGTGCAGCACTCTGTACATTAGGATCCGAGTCTGCTGAGAGCTTCAAGAGAGAATCGAAAATTTGGTTAAAAAACACAATGATATCTCCTTGTGCAACCTGGAAAAGAACGCAGGGAACAAGTAAGTCTAACCACCAGAGTTATAAAACTACCCTAAACTATTTAAGAAATCCTTCTACCCTAAGGAAACAAGAAAAACTATTTAAGAAATCCTTTTCAAAATGTGAAATTCAGGCAAAAAGGCGCAGATAAAACCTTTACCTTTGCAATGTTATAGAGAGCTTCGCATGCATAGTATCGAACCCTGCTATCTTGGTCAGAAAAAGAGTTGATAACAGGTGGAACAATTTTCTAAGACAACATAAACAGAAATATTAATGCAAATGCATGTCATAAAAATCAATGTGCCAATAGCATATTACCATGACGTAAAAAGAAGGATACAGAGAAATTCTGAAAAATGAAACATATTTTCATTCAAACAAATATAACCCTAAAGCATAGAATTCTAGAGCTCATTTTAGTAAAAATATAAGCCTGGACCCTGAAGCAAATTGTGTCAAAACAAATCCTACAAAATAAGCAAATATCTCATATTCCAAAATATCAATAACTTGTGTATTTTGGCTTATAGACTGCCCCTTCCAAAAAAGAAACTATCTACTCTTCTCTAATGGATATATACATCTGACTTTTCACATATAGGTTTATTTAGAAAAACTTGCATGATTAGGATACAAAATAACCAATGTTTTCTAAATTGAACAGATGGGTCTATGTGTTGCAATCATTCCAGCAGTTGTTTTTTGTGTTTTCTGAATGCATCTTATATTCCATTCATTCTGACAAAAGAATACAGATACAATCATGCATCGCTTGGACAAAGCAGAGACACTTGTTTTCCCTCCAAACCTAAGCAGGGAGAGCCAACATGCCTGCTTTGGTTCCCATTGCAAGCAAATCCAATTCTTTTCTAAAAATCCATGTTCTAGCATGACTGTAAATGGCTTAATCTGATCTATATGCCTAAAATGTGCCCAAATGTAACATGGTAGCATCTCCATTAAAGGTCACCCAACAACACCTGCTCCAAAGGAAGGAGATGCTTGCCAGGCATATCACATCCCCTATGTTCTCCTGCTTTCCTAATGGTCCATTTGTGCCTGAACATGATTCCTTTTAGTGAAAAGGGGCCATAAAATGTATGGAGTACTCAGCTGCCATCCATTACCCAAAAAGTATGGTTGCCTTACATCACCGTATGACAAATTAACTGTTTCAGGTTTCTGAAGTATCACATAACAACTGTTCATAAATACAAAGTGATGAAGCCTATCTTTTCACCGTAAGGCTATCATTGAGGACTGGCCAACCAACACTATGTCGAGTGTTGGTTGGTGTTGAAAATGTAGCTCAAGCAGGAGCTTCTTGCACAAGCTAGGTGTGAACATGTGAAAAGTAGTTCGAGACAACTTCTTAGTGAGCACTTAGTAAAAGTGGGAAATAATACCATCTTGTAATTTCACTTAATAAATGAAAGTGAAAGTCTAATTTGCTTTGATCTCTTAGTCTTAGAAATCTAAATCATAGTTACTAGAATCAGAATCGGCAATAAATCAGCGAGGCAAAAGAGCAAAGAGTTTGAATCGGATCGGGAAAACATCAAGAAAAAATCGGCAAATACAAAAAATTAGATATATACACATTTTGAATTTTTTAAAAAAAACATTTTTCATAGATATTCATATAGCCATGTCCATATACTGCAAGTATCAATAGCTGTCCAATAGATATCAATAGATGTCCAAAATATATCAATTCTCATCCTGTGACAGGCATGTGTAAACTCTCCATTGAAAAAGATGAGACGTTTGGTAAATAAGGAAGTTTGGGCTTAGTTCCAGACTTCAGTTAACTCCTGCACATGATCGTTGTCCCTTCACACGTGAGTTAAGTGTTAACTCCTGACTAGGTCGCTGCCTCTTCACACTCAGTTAAACTTTGTCGCTGCTGACTACCCCTACACACTGTTCACATGCAGGTAGGTAGCCTGTACAGTCACACATGCAGGTAGGTAGCCACAGCGCACTTTGAAGATGATGGTCACCCCTTCACACCAACTGAAAGAAAACACGGACTTGGACGAATATGCCCACAACAAATGAAAAAATGAGAAAACACAGGCAAAATTGAGCTTTTATCAATTTCTGGGTATGCAAACCAAAAAACCGCGACTGCAACTCGGGAACAGGATTAAATCGCGAGTCAAAACCACAGTGACCGGGTCAAAATCGGTCAACCACAGTAAAAATTGACCCAATCGTTCAGGGCTCGATCTCGATTTAAATAAGGAAATTGTGTTTTAAAGCATGATTCCTGCTACTATGATCTAAATGAAATATTCCAGAGATTCTAGAATATTAGTGTTAGATTTCATGTAATCTTATTCATACACCTCATTGTTAAGATAAAGTGGTTGCTAGGAATAAGGAGATTAGTTAAGTTGGTTGCTAGAATCAAGGAGTTGATTGCTAGAATAAAGGAAGTTGGTTGCCAGAATTGAGGAAATTAGTTATCTCTCTCAAAGCATATGCCATAAATAGGGTAAGATGGGACAAGTTGTGTAGAGAACACACCAAGGAAGTTGTGTGAAGAACACAC
Organism: Pseudotsuga menziesii; assembly: GCA_001517045.1. Taxonomy (NCBI): domain Eukaryota; kingdom Viridiplantae; phylum Streptophyta; class Pinopsida; order Pinales; family Pinaceae; genus Pseudotsuga; species Pseudotsuga menziesii. The sequence goes on along the minus strand of LPNX010422947.1, from coordinate 164,218 downwards.
ACAAGTGAAGACAAGGAGGAGAGAATGCAGATAGCAGGAAGAGAATCGACCAGTAAGGTGCAAGACTACTAGCATAGTGTCGTACAAGGCTAAGTCACAAGATTCGTCGGATTTCATGCTTGAGGTTCAAATCTAGGTGAATTTGAATGTTGTTAAGATTCGTCAAATTTCATACAAATTCGGCACAAATGGAGGTGGGCTATCATGAGAGTTCAAAAATATGAAGGGAGGGTGTGAAAGAAGAGGAGAGCAATTGCATGAATTCGAAAATCTAATGGAAGGGCATGAAAATCACTTGACCTAGTGGCATTTTGTGCTCCATAAAACTCAATGAAGCGCATCTGCAGGGTTCTGCCTTACTCTCGGAGCTCGGTAGATGAAAAATCAAATACAACTCACAAGCTAGCATTTTTTCAGTGTACAGGTTACAAATTTTTCCACAATGGGTTACGGATTTTTCATAGGTGTTATAATTTATAGACATTAATGATGATTTTTTTGAGCAGCCTCGAGAGCCATTCTCTTAGGAGAATGGGGCCACCTAGTCCGGGACCACAGTGAAGACTCAACCAAGTGTTGAGTGACCATTCTGTTGAATGGTAGATATCTGGTCTGGGACCATGATATAGTCCCAGCTCTGCCCTGGGTAGACTCAACCCAATGTTGAATGACCATTCAGTTGAATGGTAGACATCTGGTCTAGGACCACAATGTGGACCAGTCTAGTACTGGTAGACTCAGCTTAGTTCTGAGTAGCCATTCTTTGGGAGAATGGAGGTGCTTGGTCTGTTACCAAGCATTTGACCTAGGGTCAAATTATGTAGCCCATGGCTGAGGAACCTGGTCTGTTACCAGGAAGGCACTGTAAGCCCTAGACTGGGTTTAGGCATGTGTGACACTCTGACCCTTGATCTATGGGCTTTGTGTACTTCTCCAAGGATTAGCTACCCTTGGTTAAGTTACCCTAGTACCAGATCTAGGTGTCACACAGAGTGTGAGATAAAAGCATTAGTAACTCTCTTGGTTTATGATGATGTACTTTTGGAATAAAAAAGACCACAGGTAATGACCATAGGGGCACTTGGAAAAAGGCTAAAGTTAAAAGTCAAAAATGCATAAGGACTTTTGGACCACATGTGAAAGTCAAAGATACATACGGACTTTTGGTAAAAGTTAAAATACATAAAAGACCTTTTTGGTAAGAAGGTAAAAGTGAAATTAGGAAAAGAATAAAATATTATTATTTTATCTGTTATCCACTAATTTTGCACTTGGTGGATTTTTCGGTGAGCCACCAAAGCATTGAACAAGTACACTTGTTCATGATCAGAGTTCAAAAGTTCAATGTGCTCCAGAGTTTGCCAGTTTTTCGCTAAGCTTTTTATTTTTTGTAAATACATGTCCATACCCCCTTGGAGAAAATTGTAAAAAATGTCCTAGCATTTAAATTTTTATAAAAGGCTCGGCTTCTCGGACTTAAGCATCAAGCCGACTAGCCCAGAGTGTTTTTTCCCTTGGTTATTATTGGTTGTTGAACAAACAACTAATAATTTCCGAGTTTTTCACTCGCACCTCCAAAGTTGGGGTAGTTGTCTTGGTGTTTCAACCTTAGGAGGTTATTAGAGCTTTCGTGTCAATGTTTTTCAACATGCTAGGCATTCCGATTGAGTCGTATGAACATGTATTAGGTCCCCCTCGAGTTTCGTTTCATTCTGAAAAAAAATATTTTTTTCATTTTTTAAGCCATTTTTTAAATGGTTTAATTGGAAAAATTCAAAATGTAAAAAAAGAATGATTTGGAGTCTGTTTTCGGCATGGTTGGGCTCATTTTCAAGCCCGGAGCAACATCTTTACCCCAGGGGCCACTTTCACTATGTTTCGGCCGGCTGAAGCATCCCGAAAGTCATCATTCGGCTGACAAAGCATCAGAGTAGCATTTAAATGCTAAAGTTGGACAAAATGCACCAAAGTCAAAATATTCAAAAAGTCAAAATTAATTAAAAAATAGTGAAAAGGTGACTTGGCATGTGGGCCATATGGAGTTATGACCCTCTTCTACTTAGTGTAAGTTATAAACTTTGGTTTAAAGTTTGAAGTTTAAATTAATATGCATGAAGAAGGTGATGTGAGGGTGAGGAAGGTGCTCACGTTTATGTGGAGAAATTAGGAAACTTTATATTAATTAAACCATGGTCCAAACAAATCAAGCCATGGTCTTTCACGTGTGTTTCTCAGTACATGCGAATAAGGAGGACGTGGAGGGTGACATGAGCTCAGGAGTGGGATGTGTGGTCCCCTCTTTCGCTTAAGTTATGGAGCTTCAGTTTAATTAAGTGTGGCCAGCGAATGATAATTGGGATGACATCACCCACTCTTCACCTACCTTCAAGAATTGCACATGTGGAGATTCACGCCAAGCTGCCGTACGGATTGCAAGAGATCAAAGATGACTCAGCGATATGGATTTGATTGGTTTGTGATGGAGAGTTCGACTGTGTCTATTGTGCCATTGGCTCTCTTCAAAGCCAAGTCTGATTTAGGTTTTAGGTTGTAGAGTTTTGTATAAGTAGAGGTGCTTTGCACTCTTTTCAGGATGGAGATTTTAGGCACGAACACTCTGCCAAAATCTATATTGTAATACTTGTTTATGCTATTGAAATAAGAAGCGACTTTGGAGGTCTATGCATGAGTTCTTGGACTTGGTTCACATTGTCTTGGTGATATCTCTCTCACCTTATCTTTTCTTAAGCAAGTCATTATTCAATTTATGTTCTAACAGAGCTTAGAAATATCTTGTTCGGATTTGTGATTGAATATAAGGGTTTTGCAGGGATCATCCAAGGTGGAGAGTTGCTTGGAAATCAAGCTAGTTTTTGCATATGCAATGGTTTTTCCTCTCTAATTCTTTCTCTTGCAAGTTCTCCAAGTCCTTCTCTTCTCAAAGAAAGAAACACAACAAGGAGACTAGCCTTTCCTCCATCAACAACAAACTTCAATCTTTCTTTCGGTTACATTGGTTACTACAAGTGGATCTCTATTTTCAAGGCTATATCCTACCTCTTTTCCACTTTTGTAGAAGTTATCAAGTCATTTAAATCTTTATTTCAAGCTTGCTTGGCTTCTACTAAGTTAGATCTAGGCTTTCTAGCCTTAGATCTACTTTTCAAAGCTAGATCCATCTTTCTAAAGGCCCATTTTTAAAGATCTAGTTTCATTTCCAATTTTGTAAATCCATCTCTTTCTACATCCAGGTTTTGACTTGAAATAGCACCTTGGGATTTCATCCCAAGGGCCACATTGTTTTATGGTTGCTTCTCTATCCAACTATATCCTTGTGTGCATCTAGATATCTAAAAGGTGTCATTGGACTAGTGTTCTAGTGGTCACCGTGTTCCAAGGTTGATCCCACCTCATTGTTTGATTCTTCATCTTTTTTTACCTTTCTTTTTTGTCTTGGAAAACGTGCACTATTTTTCTCGAAAAACGTGCATATTTTTCACTTTTGTTTGCTGGTTTTTTCTGTGTTTTTTAGACCTTTTTTCAATTCTGGAATTTCTTGAAAAAATATTACAAATTTTGAAAAACTTTTCGAAAAAATCATTTTTCTCTTTTTCTGTGTTTTTCTTGAAAAGCATGTCATTTTATACTTGTTGATTTTTTACTGATTTTCTGCTATTTTCCAGATTCTAGAAATTAGCCTAAAATGTCAAAAAATCTTTAATTTTAAATTCTCAAAAAGTCTCAAGTCGTTTCGTCAAAAAATCGTGCATTTTACATCAAAATCGATGAGCTTGCCTTGTCCTTTCCAAGTTTTGATTTTGGGTTTCATTTCATTGTTTTGGTCTTTTGTTTCATCTCATAAGGCACTTGTCTTCTCATCCACTTAATCTTTTCGAATCACAACTTAAAATTTGGTTTCCTAACTCTCTTACTAGTCCTTGTTCAGAGCTCTTATCCACAGGTGAACTAAAAGCAAAACCAAGCAAGAAAGAGCAAGCAGAACTAGATGCAAATACAAGGATCGAAAACCAAAAAGAAGTCATTATCCTTTGTACAAACTCATAAGAGTTTTTCATTTTTACTTAAGTTATTTCTCGAAGTCCTTACAAGGGTTAAATTCCCAAGGCATTTGTACTTCATTAACAAAACAAGGCTAAGTGGGATAAAGCCTCCCATACTTCGTTTTTCTTCCTCATTTGGGGAATATTGTCTTTGTTCTTAGCTTAGATTTATTTCAAGCACTTAGAGTAGTTTCATTTTTTGCAAAGTAGATACGAATTGTTAGTTTAGTCATCTCATCTTTTGTATATTTGAGCTACATCATCTTTATGTTCTTATTTCAAGCTGCTTGTCTTTTAACAAAGAACTAAACTCTCTTGAACTTGCCATAACACAAGTCAAGAGCACTCTCTATCGGAGAGCATTCCCACTGCATTTCCTTACATCAAGCATATAGTTTAGTTAAAATCTCTTGAACTTCCGTCATAAGACAAAGTCGAGTGTTCTCTGTCGGAGAGTTGAATTGTGTGCTCCTAATTTAAAATAATTTCAACTCACTTTCCCATTAAAATTTACTTCGTTGCCATCCCTCACCTAGTATGCTCTGTCGACCCTAAAAAGTCGGACTCGTACTCAGAACGGTGATCAGATTTGTTAATCTTGCAATTTATAACATAATAAAACTTTCACCCGACAACCAACGCATCGGCGTTTTCGATAAATACTCAAGTAGTGGACAAAATTCCAAGTGTGGGCGTCGGGCAACCCAATCTGGACACTCGCTGGTTAAATTCTCCGAACATCTAGCTTGTGATTCTAGACAGGTCCGTCATGTCTTCGAACGGAGCCATTGAAAGTATTTCCGGTTAAGTTTCCTAGACACCTTAAGCAAGATCATTTTTAAAATTTACAATAAAATAAACCAAGAACAATTGCAAAACATTCTCACCAACATTATTCTGAGACTTGTATCTCCAGCATCCCCAAGCACTATGCAATTTTTGACTCCATTTGGCACTGGTCTATTTACACTTACATGTTTTAATTAATATGGGCCATTTGTCCTTTTGAAGTTCTACTTGAATTTATTATCTATCTGTGGATGATTTTATTTGTCAAGTCTTTATTATATTTTTAATCTTATATCTTGTATCGCAACGTGGATTGCCCTTTATCTTGTGTTTATTTATTCTAAAACTGTGATCTCATCAAAAATTCCTAAATAAACACCCATCCACATCACTTAACTCCAAAAAACACTTAAAAAATAAGAGCCATAGAAAACTCTTTGTTAGGAACAACCCCCCTTGGCTTCGTTAGCAATTAGCCTAAACGGAGGAGCTGCGATTCAGGCGACAGTACCTAGCTCTGTGCTTGCCCCCAAGGCCACACCTCTCCCACTTTCATAAGTGTGGAGATAGCTTTCAGAAGATTTCTGCTGCTGGTGTGCATTCGGCGGACAACATCATCTTTTCTAATTTTGGTCCACTTACAGGTGACTGAAGGCTATAAAAAAAGATCAAGTCTTCTCATTATAACACACACTTGCTCTCACAGGTACAGCTATTCCATCAAGAAGTCTTATAGGTTGTTGAAGAAGGAAGATTGATGTGATGCCCTAGCATGGATGAGTCTAGCTAGGGCACTCACATTAGTTATTCACAAACCCTAACCTAGGGTTTCTCCTGCTATATTTTTCTATCAGTTTTTGGGTTAGGGTTTTACCCCAACACCCTCTTCTCCCACGAATAGCAGAAGGCCACCTCACGAGAAGCTTGTATCTTCACGGGCTGACATACTTCTTCACAGCAGCACTCTTCTCAGCTTGGGCAAACCCTAGATTGGGCTTGGGCTGCCCTACATTGCCCACATCCAATTACAGTAAGCCCTAGCAAGGCTCGGGCAGTCTGTTAAGGGCCTCTGACCACCTTTAGCAGCCTTTACGGGCTCCCAACAGATCTCAGGCTGCTAGCAACCTACCCTTATGGGCATGTTGCCGCCTTTCACACACCTAGGTCATGTGGCAGAAATCTTCAAGCCACTCGGTGTGTCCTTGGGGGCAAGTCTCGAGTCAAGACTGTCACCTTGTTCTTAACTCCTCTGTTTAGGCTCAACTCCTAACAAAGCCAAGGGGGGTAGACCCTATTAAGTTACTAAGGCTAATTACTTAGTATGGTGATGTTAAACTGAATGAATTACTTAGGAGTTTGAAATTTAACCATAAACAACCATAGATGACAAGATACAAAATGAGCGCACGAAAGCACAATGCTGAGACACAATATATATATATAGCAAGAAAATAACCAGTGCCTTAAAATGGAGTCAAAAGAAAATCAATGTACTTGCATGTGCTTGGAGTGAATGTTTTGCAATTGACTCTTGGTACGTTTTAAGTTAATGTGAAATATGAGTTGATTAAAATTAGGCGAAGGGGTGGACTCCAGATATACCCGACATTACTTGGAGTATGTCCAAAACTAAACCTTCACGGCTACCCGCAAGGAATATGTGGGCTGAATGATGTCTCTGGGGTTATTGTTCATAACGCACCCGTTAGGGTGTGACAGAGATCGGCGCCCCAAGGTCACTTTTCAGAAGTTCCCACTTCCTTTGGGTATTTTGCCACCGTAATGGTTTGATCTAGGTGTTGGATTTTCACCTGATGGTTTGTCAATTTGGGAGAGTGAATCCTAATTATACTAGTCATTCAAATGCTTTTGATACAGCTTGACAGATCGGACAAACCGCAGCCAAGTGTAGAGCATACACACCGGAGTCTTGTCCATTTTAGTAAATTTTGAGATGGATGTTCTTGTTAAAAAGAAAACCCTCCAGGAACCTCTTTCGGTCCAAGTGGACCTCAATCGGGGAATCAAGGAGGGGTTGATTTTATTATGGTTACTAAAACAAATGATGATAGCAAATGAAACATAAAAAGATAAGCAAACCACAATTTTCTAATTAGACTACCACGAACCTTTCTTCACCTTTCGGCTCAAAAGGAGGCTCGTGGGGTAAGTATTAAATTACTTTGAAACTTTAGATATGAAATATGGAATTGATAATAAACCAAAGTATACTACCCTGCAGATTAGAACTACGCTAGATTGCAAAAAACAAGAACGAAAAGCAAAAAAAAAACACGGACGCAAATCCCCCCAGGGGGGATGGGGAATGGGCTCGAAAGAGCCTATTCAGAAATATTTTTATTACCAGCGGTTACAATATCAGCAAACTGATATGATGCCTCTTGATTCTTATACAGAATGAAACCAAGAGCTTACAAAGTGCAAAAATTAAAGATTTCAGTCAAAAAGGGAGACCCCTGGGGGGATTCAGAAGGCCCAAAGTCACTTTCGAACAGCAGCTCCTCCTCTTTTCTGTTATACCTGCTAAAAACCAGCAAGCTTATTAGACTGAAATATGCCCCAAAGCACTCTGAAAGTACCTTTGGGTCAGCTTACTTTTAACCAAAAAAAGCTTAAGTCAAGACTAGTTAAAAATGGTAAAAAGGGAACCAAGGAAAGCAAGCTTTCCTTGGGATCTTGGTTTGCCTTTTAGGCAGCCAATATGATGTGCACTGATTGCTAGATTTATCTTTTATAACAGAAAACAGAAATCTAATGCATGCAAGCTACAAATTCTCTTTAAAATTCCATGCAAAAAGGACGATTTCCCTAAAGCTAGATCTAGAATGCTTATGAAACCTTTTAAGAACAAGATCTAGATTATGGGCTTTGGGAAGATAGATCTATGTTAAATTTACTTTAAGATAATAGATCTAAACAATATCAAAGCTGTGAACAAAGTAACCAGGTAAAAAAATTGATTTTGAAGGAGGAAAAAGAGAAGAGAAGTGCTTGTTGCTGAAGCAGATCTGCAATCGAAACTTGTTAGTGGAATACAGAGGGGCAATGTCTTCACAAAGCTTTTGGATGTATAGTGGAGTCAAACTAGATCCACAGCTCGTCCAATCCTTGCTACCTGAAAGCTAAACACACAATCCTACACAAAACCTCATGAGATCTGGATATATATATATATATGAAAAGGAGACAAGAATTACATGCAAATAAACTTATTAAACATGTATAATCTAGATCTTCTAACATATATGCTATGATATATAATAAAAACAAGTAACCTTACTTGCCCAACCATACTCCTATTGATTCAACTGAATCGTTCAAGCCAGACAGGGTTCAAATGCAAAATTTGAGAGAAAAGCCGGCAACATCAATAGCCGTAAGACAATGCTTAATCCACACATATGAGAGCATTACACCATTTGGCCTCCAAAGCTTCTTTATTTCAACAATCAAAAGATTACAACAGTATTACAATAGCAATCCCTTCAATCCAACTCTAACTAGCTTGGAAGAGGGAGCTTGTGCCCTGATTTATACAAAAACCAAGAGATCCAGCCCAGGGGGGCGCAAATCCCAAGGAGACAGATCAAATCAGCTGATGGAGAGTCAATCAATGCAGATCTGAAGTTGAACTGAGCCTACTTGTCAACCGGGGGGGTGATTGAGCTGACACATCAACCCATAAACCGACACATCAGTCCACAAAGCATCCAGGAGAGTCCACACGTGTGGAGGAGAGAGAGAGGGCGCAATTCCCCATAAAGACTGTTGAAGATCAACTCTGGATCTGATTTGATCACCTCCTTCAGTCAAGGATTTGTCAGATCCAATCAATCTGGTTCAGATCTGACTGATTTCAATCAAATCGGCTAAGAATCCACTGATCTATGATTTTGGATTTGCTCCATTATTCATCAATTTATTAATTAAAATAATCAATAATTGATTTTTGGGGCTTTCTAACCTGAGTGATGGAAAATCACTCAAAACTAGGAAATAGTGGGTCCATGGGTTTACATGGTGCTCTTAGCTTGAAAATGAGCACCTACATGACTGAAACTGATTATTTGGCCCACTCTTATTACAAAATCAAATTTTTCAATTAAACTATTAAAAAATAGCCTAAGTTTTGGAAAAAATAAATTTTTAATAAAAAACACTGAAAAAACTAAAAAATTGAAAAATTGAAAAAACCTAGGGGGACTTAGACATGTTCATATGACTCGACCATGATGTCTAGCATGTTTATACATTGACACATAGACTTTAATAATCTCAAAAGGCCTAAATGCCAAGCAGACCACCCCAACTTTGGAGGTATGGAGCGAAAAACTCAAAAATTATCAGTCGTTTATTCAACAACCAATAATAACCAAGGGAAAAAACACCATGGGCTGATCGGATTGACAAATAAAGTCTAAAAGACCGAGTCTTTTACAGACACTATCATGCTAGAACATTTATTACAATTCCTCCATTGGGTATGAACATGTGATATAGTACAACAAGCACTTCCCATAAGTACTTCCAAAGGTCTTCTGAAGTCCGAACAAGTTATCCTTGTCCGGTTCACCAGGCTCACTTGATAAAAAACCACTAAGTACAACTTAGGTGGTAACAGGGCATCCGGGCCTATAGCAGACCCTCGGGCTGCTAACAGTCAGCCCATAAAGTGCTTCCGGCAGCCAAAACACACATCAAAGACAGGTAGGAGTTTTCGGGCAGTAGTAAGGCTGCCCAACAACTTTTCGGGCAGCAATAAGGCTGCTCAACAATATTTTCGGGTAGCAGGGAATTAAATCTGGGCAGGCATAATTTTTTTTGGGACAATCAAACAGTGAACAACAGATCCGTACGAACGGGTAGTAGGGCAGTATTTTTGGGCAGCCTGTTCTTTAATTTTTGGGCAGTAATTTTTTAATTTTCAAGAAGGCCCTAAATTGTTTGGGTAGGTCTGATAAATGTTGGGCAGTCTGTCCTAGACAGTCTTGTTTAATTCTGGGCAGCTGTCTTAATTCTGGCAGTCCTTTTTTGTTTTCGGGCAAGCCCTATTTTTCTCCTGGGCAGATGTGATATTTCTTTTGCAGATATGATATTTGCTTTTACAGATCTGATATTTGCTTGGGCAAATCTGATGTTTGCTTGGGCATATCTGACATATTTTTGGGCAGTCTTGAATATTTTTTAGCAGATCTGGAAATTTTGGTAACTAGGGTTTGAAACCCTTGTTTTGATTTTTGCTGAGAAAATTTGACTATAAATTGTGGTCAAACTTAGATTGGGGTGTGAGGAACTTTTTGAAGAATTTTCCTAGTCATCTCATTTACGAGATGAGCTACTAATGCTTTTTGGGGGTTTTGTCCTTTGAAGGTTTCCCCAGCGAAAAACTCTTGTGTCCATTGTGCTAATGTGATGAATGTGTTTTTACTGCACTTGTTATTTGTTTAAGTTCATCTGCAAATTTTTTAAGTGTTTATGCTAATGCTAAAATTCAACATGGTATCAGAGCTTAACATGTGAAAACACAGTAAAGGGACACTGCTGTTGTTTTTCACTAGATCTTGGGATAAGATTTGCAGATCTAACATTTGACTAAGTGGCAGAGATGGCCATCAATGGTTTCAAACCGGAAGAGAAGCTCTATGGTTCAGCCAACTTCAACTCCTGGAAGGCCAAGCTAACAACCATTCTAGATGAAACTGACTTGGATGACATTGTTTTTAATGTCATTGATGAGCCAACAACAAAAGCTGGTAGGCTTGCTTACAAGAGGAAGCAAGGTAAGGCTAGAAGAATCATCTATGATTATGTCAAAGAGTCAGTGATGCCCAACATCACATCTTTGAAGACTGCTAAAGAATGCTACAATAGTTTGGTCAACCTATATGAAAAGAAGGATCCCAGTCAGAAGAGAGTCTTGAAGAAGAGGCTACGAACTTTGAAGCTGAACAAAGTCGAAAGCATTGGTTCCTTCTTCACAAAGATTACACAGGTAAGAGATCAACTCATTGCTATTGGTATTACTGTCGATGATGATGACCTTGTGCAAACAGTGGTTGATGGTCTCCCAAGCACTTGGGAAACTTTCATGGCATCCGTCTGTGGACGAGAGAATCAACCAACCTTTGAAAGGCTTTAGCATGATTGCATAGAAGAAGAAGGAAAGAACTCTGGCAAGGTAACCAAGGAAGGTGACCTTGCACTTGCAGCAAAGACAAAGAAGTTCAAGAAGCCTTTCCCTCAGCAAAAGAAGGGAAAGAAACCTCAGGGTAAGTTTTCTCACATGTCAAAAGTGGAATGTTATAGTTGCCACAAGTTTGGACATTTTTCTAGAGACTGCAGGCAGAACAAGAAGAAACCCAAGAGAAGGTTTCAAGCATCTGCTGCAGAGGCAAAGAAAGAAGAAGATGAAGAACCAAAGAAGAAGAAGAAGAAAACCAAGGCTAACAAGGTTGAAGAGCCTAGAAGAGAGTACTACTTGATTTCTGCTCTCACTAGTTCTTTCACAGATTGTTCCACTTCTTGGTTGGTGGACAGTGGTGCCTCCAAGCACAACACTGGTAACCGTGCAACACTCATCAGTTACAAAAAGAAGAAGTTCACCACTCAAGTAGAACTTGGAGATGACTCCACCTACAAGATTGAAGGAGTTGGCTCAACTTAACTTCAACTTGACTCAGGTGTGGTTCTTCATATTGATGATGTTCTTTATGTTCCTAGTTTAAAGAAGAATCTTCTATCTGTTGCTAACTTAGAGGAAAAGGGCTATATAGTCCTCTTCATGGACAAGAAAGTCCTCCTATGGGCAAAGGATGAAGACCTAAGCTCAGCATTACAGATTGGGGCTCAAGAGGGAGGCCTTTACAAGGTTTTCGAGGATCCCACCCATGCAATGGATCCATAGAAGATTTGAACACCTTCATTGCACAACACTTCTAGGCTTACAGAAGATAGTCAACATAGATGTGGTCTTCCATAAGAAAATTGTGTGTCAAATACAAGAGCTTTCAAAAGAAGATGAAGTACCTCCACTAGAGTTTCCAGTTTCAAAAACTCGGAGGGAGGAAGAGGAATTTGAGGATCAAATTCCAGATGTTTCTGAGAACACTGAAAGTCCACTAGAAGAACTACTTGAAGTTCCTCCTTCTAAAAGGAGACCAGCACGGTACCAAGAAATGGTACAAGAACACGAGAAGCTTAAAGATCATCTCGGGACTTTCAGAGAAAGATTACAGAAGTACTCAAGTCTTATGAGTCAACTTGACAATACAGAACCTCCATCATACGAAGAAGCAACAAGTCAACAGGTATGGGTTGATGCCATGATTGAAGAGTACAGTTCAATCATGAAGAATGATGTGTGGGAAGTTGTTCCTAGACCAACAGGAAAGTCAGTGATGACAATTGCTCCTGTTGCCAGGTATTCTACCTTTAGAACCATCATTTCACTTGTTGCATTATTCGGATGGAAGTTACATCAGACAAATGTAAAGACGGTTTTCCTCAATGGTAAGTCTAAGGTGGAAGCTTATGTTGAACAACCTAAAGGCTTTGTGAAGAAATCCTTGTATGCTCCAAAAGTTTGTATGCGAGGATGGATGGATTGCTCCATGACTTGGAGTTTTCCAAAAGTACAGCTAAGTCTAACTTGTACTTTGAGGTTGTTCATAATCATGTCTTGATACTTGTTCTACATGCAGATGACTTGTTCCTTACAGGTGCTAAACAATAGATATAACAGTGTAAGAGGGAGCTTTCCTTTGAATTCGAGATGAAAGATCTTGAATTAATGCATTACTTCCTTGGCTTAAAAGACTGGCAAAAGCCAGGCAACATCTTCCTAAAACAAGGAAAGTATGTAGGAGACATCTTGCAAAGATTTGAGATGCAGGATTGCAAGTCTATGGGCGTACCCATGACCATCAACTTAACAAAGTTGGGTGACTCAGCTGACAGTTCACAAAGTATGGCCTCTACTCTGTATAGACAACTTTTTGGATCCTGGATGCACCTCGTGCACATGAGACCAGACACAGAGAATGTTCTGAATCAGTGCATGTCCAACACTTATGGGATCAAGGTTACTTCCAGCAATGGAGTAATGTTATCTGGATATACTGATTCAGAGTGGGATGGCAGTGCAGTTGACCGAAAAAGTACCTTTGGTTATTGCTTCAGTATGGGATCAACAATGATCTCTTGGGCCAGCAGGAAGTAGGATTCCATAGCTCAAAGTATAGCTGAGACAAAATATATCGCTGCAAGTGATGCCTACAAGGAAGCAGTTTGGCTTAGAAAACTGATATCTAATCTGTCCAGGGGAAAGCTTGACTCAACAATCATCTTGTGCGATAATCAGAGTTGCATAAAGCTTTTGGAGAACCCAGTGTTTCATGATAAATCGAAACACATTGAAATGAGGTATCATTTCATCAGAGACCCAGTGCAGAGAGGTGCTCTAAATTTGCAGTAAATTCGTACAGATGAACAGATTGCAGATATTTTGACCAAGCCACTGTTAGCATCAAAGTTCGTGTACTTTTGTAACAAGCTTGGTATGGCAGAGAATGCCTCTCTCGCTGAGAGGGAGTGTTGATTTTTCTAAGCAGCATCGAGAGCCAATCTCTTAGGAGCATGGGGCCACCTGGTCCGGGACCACGGTGGAGACTCAACCCAATGTTGAGTGACCATTCTATTGAATGGTAGATATCTGGTTTGGGACCATGATATAGTCCCAGCTCTGCCCTGGGTAGACTCAACCCAATGTTGAATGACCATTCAGTTGAATGGTAGACATCTGGTCTAGGACCACGATGTGGACCAGTCTAGCACTGGTAGACTCAGCTTAGTTCTGAGTAGCCATTCTTTGGGAGAATGGAGGTGCTTGGTCTATTACCAAGCATTTGACCTAGGGTCAAATTATGTAGCCCATGGCTGAGGCACCTGGTCTGTTACCAGGAAGGCACTGTAAGCCCTAGACTGGGTTTAGGCATGTGTGACACTCTGACCCTTGATCTATGGGCTTTGCGTACTTCTCCAAGGATTAGCTACCCTTGGTTAAGTTACCCTAGTACCAAATCTAAGTGTCACACAGAGTGTGAAATAAAAGCATTAGTAACTCTCTTGGTTTATGATGATGTACTTTTGGAATAAAAAAGACCACAGGGGCACTTGGAAAAAGGCTAAAGTTAAAAGTCAAAAATACATAAGGACTTTTGGACCATAGGTGAAAGTCAAAGATATATAAGGACTTTTGGTAAAAGTCAAAATACATAAAAGACCTTTTTGGTAAGAAGGTAAAAGTGAAATTACGAAAAGAATAAAATATTATTATTTTATCTTTTCTAATTTTGGTCCACTTACAAATGACTGAAGGCTATAAAAGAAGATCAAGTCTGCTCATTATAACACACACTTGCTCTCACAGGTACAGCTACTCCATCAAGAATTCTTATAGGTTGTTGAAGAAAGAAGGCTGATGTGATGCCCTAGCATGGATGAGTCTAGCTAGGGCACTCACATTAGTTATTCACAAACCCTAACCTAGGGTTTCTGCTGCTATATTTTTCTATCAGTTTTTGGGTTAGGGTTTTACCCCAACACCCTCTTCTCCCACGAACAGCAAAAGGCCACCTCACGGGCAGCTTGTATCTTCACGGGATGACTTTACTTCTTCACGGCAGCCCTCTTCTCAGCTTGGGCAGACCCTAGATTGGGCTTGGGATGCCCTACATTGCCCACAGCCAATTACAGTAAGCCCTAGCAAGGCTCGGGCAGCCTGCTAAGGGCCTCCAACCACCTTCAGCAGCCTTTACGAGCTCCCAACAGATCTCGGGCTGCTAGCAGCCTGCCCTTGTGGGCATCCGAGCCTGTAGCAGACCCTCGGGTTGCTACAGCAGGCCCTCGGGAAGCTAATAGTTAGCCCATAAAGGGCTTCCGACAGCCAGAGCACACAGCAGAGACGGTAGGAGTTTTCGGGCAGTAGTAAGGCTGCCCAACAACTTTTCGGGCAACAGTAAGGCTGCTCAACAGTGTTTTCGAGGAGCAGGAAATTAAATTGGGGAAGGCATAATTTTTTTTGGGCAGTCAAACAATGAACAACAGATCCATACGGACTGGCAACAGGGCAGTATTGTCGGGCAGCCTGTTTTTTAATTTCTGGGCAGTAAATTTTTTATTTTCGGGAAGGCCCTAAATTGTTTGGGCAGGTCTGATAAATGTTGGGCAGACTGTCCTAGACAATCTTGTTTAATTATGGGCAACTATCTTAATTCCGACAGTCATTTTTTGTTTTCGGGCAAGCCCTATTTCTCTCCTAGGCAGATCTGATATTTCTTTTGCAAATATGATATTTGCTTTTACAGATCTGATATTTGCTTGGGCAGATCTGATGTTTGCTTGGGCATATCTGACATATTTTTGGGCAGATTGTTTTTGGGCAGTCTTGAATATTTTTTAGCAGATCTGGAAATTTTGGTAACTAGGGTTTTAAACCCTTGTTCTGATTTTTGTTTAGAAAAATTGATTGTAAATTAGGGTCAAAACCCAGATTGGGGTTTGAGGAACTTTTTGAATAATTTTCCTAAGTCATCTCATTTACGAGATGAGTTACTAATGCTTTTTGGGGCTTTTGTCCTTTGAAGGTTTCACCAGCAAAAAACTCGTGTCCATTGTGCTAATTTGATGAATGTGTTTTTACTGCACTTGTTATTGGTTTAAGTTCATCTACAAATTTGTTAAGTAATTATGCTAATGCTAAAATTCAACAATTAATTTATATATGAATCTATTATATAAAAAATTTGTGCATCTTCATTGTTGTCATTGTATATATTATTTTATAAATACATTAGAGTAGAATCATTAACCATAAAGTTATATTTCATTATTCTCATATATAATATATATTATATATTAATAAAACTTATATTAATAAAAACTATAAGTATATTAATATGTATCATTGTATATATATATATATTTGTTTTAAAAATCGACCGAGTCGGAACCGAAAACAACCAGTCCGACCGGCCACCTAAATTGGAGTCTTAAACCAGTAGAAAACCCGAACTGGGGATCGGTTCGATAACGAACCAACCAGCCCAAACACTAAAACGACCAATTCGTGACCAAACAGATCCTAACCGGCCGAGTCTGATACTAATCGATCGGTTGATGACCATTCTCCTCCGTGGGGATGAAAAAAATAAAACCTTTGTTTTTAAATAAATAAAAATAAAAACTAACCTAAATCTAACCATAAATGCATTCTGAAGCTTAAAGGTTATAACTTATAAATACGACCCCTTCCCTCCCTTTTCACTTGCATTTGTTCATCGAATGTTTCTTGCCGCCAGTTGAACTAGCGAATTCAACTTTGAACTATGAGAACCCATGAAACTTTGAACTATTACAGTCACCTGTTGGAAACTTTGAACTGTGATAGTCACCAGGTGACAGGTTGACATCCCATGAATCATTGAATAGTTGACGGACTGATGTTGTAGAGAATCGAGATATATGGCGACTGTGTTTAATGTTTCACCTGTTGACGGACTGATGTTGTAGAGTCACACCTGTTGTTGGTTGCTCTATTTTTATTTTCAATTTTTCATTAAAATTGTATTTTTTTATTTTTTCATTAAAATTGTATTTTTTTTATATTAAAATTGTAATTTTTTAAAATTTTTGAATGCTTCGAGTCATTAAAATCAAACCGCTCCAATTCATTACCGGTTCTGGTTCCGGTCCGAGTTTACCCTCGACCGGTTCGACTCCCAGTTCCGAATTTTAAAACCTTGATATATATAAGTAACAGGACACGTCCAAATAGGGCTCGTGTCTCATATTCCGCGTGTCAGACACGACACTTGCCCTAATACGTGTCCGACACCAAAATTTTTGTGTCCCGAAATCAGGACACCTTCCAGCACGTGTCGGACACGTGCCAAGAACGTGTCCTGATTTATGGACATGTGTCCTGTCAAAAAGGGTATAGAGAAGGAGGAGGAGGAGGAGGATAAGGAAAGAGTTGCGACAGTAATGCTAATTTTGACATGGAGGAGTAGGAGGACGATTGACAGTGGCTAGTACCATTAATGAGCTATGAGATTCTTCCCTGTGGCTATTTAGTATTTTCATTTTGTATCTAGTAGTACTATAGATACTAGACTTAGTACTAAGTACTATCTACTCTATTTTGTATTTGTCGATGGCATTCTCTCGATATAAATGTAATACATTTTGATTTTTTGGTTTATTGAGAAATATCAAATATGCAGTTTATGGTTCAAAGTTCATGATTCATATATAACTTTATTATTGATTCATCATTGTCAAATTTCAATTGAATGATATTATGATTGATATACATTGTATATATTTCTAGTTTTTAAAAAATGTGGATCTTTATGTATTTTATATATATATAAAACGTGTCCCCCGTGTCCTGTTTTCGGGGTCATCGTGTCTTATGTCGAATACTCGTATTTTCGTGTCCTAGTGTCATGTGACTTGTATATATATATATATATATAGTAATATTGAAATATGTATATGGACGAATTTAATGACAAACCATATCCAAACCTCATAAACAAATTCAAATTTGAATCTGTTACCAACTATTTTGTACAATAGTTGAACTTTCTATTGAGCCGCCAGTCACTGATAAATAGGGAATTGACTGAGGACATTTAATACCGGGAGTATATTAGAACAATTATTCAGTATTATTAAGTCATCAGTATAGTAAAGAGGGCCATCAAAGTTATTCTCATAAAGCATGCAAGCCTTATTTCTTCAGTCTTAAGTCAATGAGCAATTACAATTGCATGCATGCAAAAAGTAAAGCGCAAACCCTAAAAGTGACATGCTAAAGCTATATAAGAAGGGTCATTGAACCAAAGGGATATCCATGATTATTATTATTGAGTTTGGTTTCTAGAGCTGCAGCAGCAACAAGTTGGGGTTAGAGACGAAGGTCTTCAGCTAACAAGGGGTTTTGGCAGCGAAATCTATTTGCCCTAATCACTTCAGGATAGATCATCCAGGTCTGTCACTAGTTATTCATCGTATTCTTTCATCTTCAACAATCAAGTATACATAGAGAGATTTATTACAGGGTCATATTTACAGCTGGGGTTTAGCTGGAAATCTCCAGAGTAATTCGTTGGGACATAGAATCTCAGTTTTCTTCCTGCATGTCATCACTATCCCCTTCTCAACAGGCTACCCACACTCTACTAAGTGATTGTCAAGTCATTGTTTGCATATCCGGAGGAGCCAGCAGGAGATTTGTAGAAGAAGAGGGGCGTCATCCTCCAGTGTAAAACAATTCGCTAGGTGCCTTAAGGAGGGAAAAACTTCTGCATGCGACCACTATTCTCTTCGGCAAGTGAAGACCAACATCCTCGCAAAGTTTCAGCAGTATCGGGCACCTCCTCCTCCAAAAACGTCATTGTCTTCCTGAAGAGGGCACACATGTAGCTGGGCATCAAACTGAGGAAAGCAACACTATATTCCGGCACACCTTGCATGCAGCATATCTCTGGAGTACTATCAGCTTATTTATCAATGGTAAGTGTACATCTACTTACTGAAAATATTTACCCTATAATCTCTCCAGATTAGCTATATTTTAGGGCCATTTGGCACGACAATTTTGCATGCACTTTTTATTCAGCTTTTTGCACATCATTGAGTATATGAACAACAACTTAGTAGCAAAGATCCATAGAATATCAGTTTGGGATATTACATGGCATCAACCCATACCTGTTGACTTGTTGCTTCTTTGTGCATGGAAAGTTTAGCACCGATGAGCTGGCTCATAAGACCGGAGTAGGTCAGTGGTCTTATGCTTTCTCTGAAAGTCCCGAGTGGAGCTTTATGCTTCTCGGCTTCTTGTATCGTTTCTTGGTACCAAGCAAGTCTCCTTTTGGAAGGAGGAACTTCAAGCAATTCTTCTAGTGGACTTTCAAATCCTCAAGTGCATCATCTGGAATTTGATCCTCAAATTCCTCTTCCTCCCTCTGAACTTCTAAAACTGGAATCTCAGGAGGAGGTACTTCATCTTCCTTTGAAAGTTCTTATGTTTGACGAAACACAGCTTCCTCATGGAAGATCACATCTCTACTGACTTCGATGTACCTTTGTCCATGTACATAGATGCGGTAGGCTTTTGAGTTGTCACTGTAACCGACAAATATACCTTTCTTACCGGAAGGCTCTAGCTTAGCTCTCTTTTCTTTCGATACATGAATGTAAACCGAAGTGCCAAAGATCCTCATGTGATCAACTGCAGGTTTCTTGCCGGTGAAGGCTTCTTCTGGAGTCTTCTCTCCCAAGATAGCATGAGGGCTTCTGTTTTAATTGTACACAGCAGTACATGCAGCTTCAACGCACAAGGATAGAGGAAGATCTAGATCAATGAGCATGGTTTTAGAAACTTCACAGATAGTTATGTTCTTCCTTTCTGCAACCCCATTCTGCTGAGGGTTGTACAGTATTGTCAGCTCTTTTTTTATTCCTGCTTCTCATAAAAAAGTCATCTAACTCATTAGACTCATACTCACCTCCGTTATCTGATCTCAAGATACAAATGTGTTTGCCTGATTTTCAATCAGAGCCTTGAACTCTTTGAACCTGTCAAAAGTTTCACTTTTGGCCTTGAGGAAGTAAATCCATGATTTCCGAGAATGATCATCTATGAACAAGACATAATACAAGCAACCACTCAAGGATGTTAGATTTTCATAGGATTATAGCAGTATATCTTAACTGTATTTATCAATAGGATCACTAGAAGATAGACAAAGCACAGAACAATAACACGACAATAACACAAGTAATTTTATCCTAGGAAACCCAAATGGGAAAAACCTAGCAACCTTCATCTAGAGATGATAATTCTAAGATCAGAGTACAATGAAGAATAAAGATAAAATATGGAAAAGCTTTCCAAAGATAAAAACCCTACAAACAGTATGTTGTCCCCCGATCGCACACTAGCAGCAGAAATCTTCTGAAAGTTGTCTCCTCACTTAGGAAGATGGGAGAGGTGTGACCTTGGAGGCAAGCATAGAGCCAGGTAATGTCACCTACTCCTAGCTCCTCTGTTTAGGCTAACTCCTAACGAAGCCAAGGGGGGTAATCCCTAACAAAAAAATTTCTATGGCTCAATGTTTAAGTTAAGTTTTTGATGGTATGATGCAGATGGGTGTTGTTTAGGAGTTATTGTGATGAAAGATGATTAAAATTATGAATTTTGAACACAAGACAAAAGCAATCCACGTTGTTGTACTGGATTAAAAGAGAACAGTATATCAAGACTTGTGAGATAAAGATGTATTCACAGATAAAGATTTTATAAGCTAAAGACAAATGATCCAGCTGTAACAATCACGCATAAATTAATAGACCAGTGCCTTATGGAGTCGAAGCTCTGTAATGATTAAACAGATAAAATCAAGTCCTGAAATAAAGCTAGTGGATGTTATGCGAGTGCTCTTAGTATATTTTAAATGTTTTTTAAATGGTCTTGTTTAGGGCTTCAACGAAAGGTATCAAAAGATCAACCGGGAAAATCTTCCAAGTTAATCCATTAGAGACATGACGTCCTACCCAATATCTCAGGCTGGTATCGCAAAGATTGACCAGCTAGCTGAGACTCTAGACAGCGGGGAGTTTCGGCGCCTTTACTAGGAATGACTCAGGAAACTTTCTACAACATCGGTGCGTTGGTTATGGGGTAAAATTTTATTATGATGAGTCTTGTAAGATTAACAATCCAATGCCGCTTCTGGGTACTGCAATTTTTAGGTTGGTCAAAGCATACTCCGGCAAGGAAACAACGAGATAAATTAATTAGCGGGGAAATGTGAGTTGCAAAATTTTATGAAGTAAATTGATTAAAACCCTCCAACAAAGGCCGCTCTTGACTTTATCTTATGACAAAAGTTCAAGAGACTTAGCTAAACT
Organism: Pseudotsuga menziesii; assembly: GCA_001517045.1. Lineage (NCBI taxonomy): Eukaryota > Viridiplantae > Streptophyta > Pinopsida > Pinales > Pinaceae > Pseudotsuga > Pseudotsuga menziesii. The sequence goes on along the minus strand of LPNX010422947.1, from coordinate 143,366 downwards.
ATATGCTTGATGCAAGGATATGCAGTGGAAATGCTCTACGATAAAGAGTGCCCTTGACTTGGATTACGGCAAGCTCAAGAGACTTTAGAGATTAATTAATTAGCTTACAAAAATGTAAAAAAAAGACTAATCTACCCAAAAATCTCTTTCAGGTTTTTAGGCCCTAATCGGGAGAGCATGAGAGTAAGTAAAAAACGAAATAAAAGACAACTGTCCGATAGAGAGCACTCTTGATCCACAAAGTGAGATTCAAGAGATTTCTACTTTAAACAGTTGATTTACTTATTGAAAGATAAAAATTTAAAAGATGAAGTAATCAACTTAGTAATGAAACAAAATGGGCTAATCTAGCAATTAGTATTCTAAAAAAGATAATGAGATTATTCTAAGCAAAAGCAAATCTAATCTAAGCACATAAAAATAAGAACACCACAAACAGTATGTTGTCCGCCGATCGCACACTAGCAACAGAAATCTTCCGAAAGTTGTCTCCTCACTTATTAAAGTGGAAGAGGTGTGACCTTAGGGGCAAGCACAGAGCCAGGTACTGTCACCTACTCCTAGCTCCTTTGTTTAGGCTAACTCTTAACAAAGCCAAGGGGGGTAATCCCTAACAAAGAGTTTTCTATGGCTCAATGTTTAAGTTAAGTTTTTTATGGTATGATGCGGATGGGTGTTGTTTAGGAGTTATTGTGATGAAAAATGATTAAAATTATAAATTTTGAACACAAGACAAAAGCAATCCACGTTGTTGTACCGGATTAAAAGATGAACAGTATATCAAGACTTGTGAGATAAAGATGCATTCACAGATAAAGATTTTATAAGCTAAAGACAAATGATCCAGATGTAACAATCACGCATAAATTAATAGACCAATGCCTTATGGAGTCGAAGCTCTGTAATGATTAAAGAGATAAAATCAAGTCCTGAAATAAAGCTAGTGGATGTTATGCAAGTGCTCTTGGTATATTTTAAATGTTTTTTAAATGGTCTTGTTTAGGGCTTCAACGAAAGGTATCAAAAGATCAGCCAGGAAAATCTTCCAAGTTAATCCGTTAGAGACATGGCGTCCCGCCCAGTATCTCAGGCTGGTATCGCGAAGATTGACCAGCGAGCTGAGACTCTAGACGGCGGGGAGTTCTGGCACCTTTACTAGGAATGACTTAGGAAACTTTCTACAACGCCGGTGCGTTGGTTACGGGGTAAAATTTTATTATGATGAGTCTTGTAAGATTAACAATCCAATGCCGTTTCTGAGTACTCTGATTTTTAGGTCGGTCAGAGCATACTCCGACAAGCAAACAACGAGATAAATTAATTAGCGGGGAAATGTGAGTTGCAAAATTTTATGAAGTAAATTGATTAAAACCCTCCGACAGAGACCGCTCTTGACTTTGTCTTATGACAAAAGTTCAAGAGACTTAGCTAAACTATATGCTTGATGCAAGGATATGCAGTGGAAATGCTCTCCGATAAAGAGTGCTCTTGACTTGGATTACGGCAAGTTCAAGAGACTTTAGAGATTAATTAATTACCTTACAAAAATGTAAAAAAAAGACTAATCTACCCAAGAATCTCTTTCAGGTTTTTAGGCCCTAATCGGGAGAGCATGGGGGTAAGTAAAAAACGAAATAAAAGACAACTCTCCGATAAAGAGCACTCTTGATCCACAAAGTGAGATTCAAGAGATTTCTACTTTAAACAGTTGATTTACTTATTGAAAGATAAAAATTTAAAAGATGAAGTAATCAACTTAGTAATGAAACAAAATGGGTTAATCTAGCAATTAGTATTCTAAAAAAGATAATGAGATTATTCTAAGCAAAAGCACATCTAATCTAAGCACATAAAAATAAGAACACCACAAACCTCCCCAAATGGAGGAGGTTGAGAGTGGGGACTTAAAAACCCCACTCAAACAAAAAGAGAAACTTTATTGAGATTTACAATTTGCCTTGGGAATTGAACCCTTGAAAGGACTTTTTTGAAATAAAGCTAGAAGACTAACATGAAACATTTTAAGTGGATTTTATGTAAAAAGGAGAGTGATTTATCTTTTTGTTGAGGAACTTTTCTTCAAACCTGCAAAAAAGGAGAAAAAGAAGAAGATAAAAAGGAGCAAAAAGAGGGGAAAAGAGGGCTGAAACGAAGAGTAAAAGAGGGGGAAAAGGGAGAAACAAAAACAGGAAAATGGGTACAAAAGAGGGGAAGAATAGGGCAGCAAATTAAACAATCAAAGAGCTGCAAAAAATGGTAAAAACAGGGCAGCGACTTAAGAGGAAAATGGCTGTAATAAATTTGAAAAAAGAGGGCAGCGAAGAAAATCACAAAATAAGGTGGAAAGAGGCCAAATCCAACCTAGAAGAAGAGGAAAAAATCAACCAACAATCAACAAAAGGTGGGATCAACTTCGGAACAAGGTGACCACTAGAAGCACTAGTCCCGAAACCGTCCAGTCTAGCTGGATGTACACAAGGATGCTAGTGGGGAAAGAGAAGTAGCCACAAAATTATGTGGCACTTGGGATCAAATCCCAAGCTTACTTTTTTAGGTCAAAACGAACATATGACACATAGAAATATTGAGAAGAGAGGAACTTAGATCCAAATTGAGAAAAGTAACCAGAAAGAACTTCTTTTAATTGATGGATGAGACAAAGAAACTTATGTTTCTCGATTTTCCTGAAAGAGAATGACTCCTTGTAGAACCTGCAGAATGAATGTTAACCATAAAAAATCCCCTATATATCGGACGATACCTGAAAGCACACAATCTTCAAGAGAAAAGCATAAGAATATATGAAATAGTGCTAGATTATTGGCCTTCAAAATTTATACAACCAAATGCTTAAGAATCCAGAAAGAAGGGAGCAAAGAAAGGTATCACCTCACACGGTGAATCATGACCAACATAGAGCTTCCGCTTTGACCTCCAAAGTCATCAACTTTATAAAATCTTAAACAAAATATTACAATAGAAATTCTCCAGAGCTTCTATGCCAAAAATCCAATCCCAATAGAGCTAAAAGAGCATCTATTTATACAATGAGAGAGTGCTAAAACCCTAAAACCAAAAACCCAAACCTAACCAGCTCGGCACATAATTGAGAGCCCAGACCTGAGAATAAGTTGGTGTGAGTGAGGAGTGGCCTCCACCTAGGCAAGGCGCCCCCACTCCCAACCCTAAACATCCAATACCAGCCATCAGAGAAGCCACATGTGTGAGGGCGCAACCCTGGAGGAGATGAGGGCGTGAGCACTGTGAGGAGGCGTGAGAGCTTGAAGAGGTGTGGACTGAAGATGATAGGTGCCAAAACCCCTAGGGTTTGCACCAAACACTATATGCATTTATTTCCCTGCTTCGTAATGATCACAAGACTAATGATTGCTCTCCACATCACCAAATTAATGAGTTTAGCTGGAGATGACAAGTCTGCTAACTGAATGTACCTTTAATGCTCTCCGATTGTTGACTGAAGAGGATTTGTGCCAAGTTGAATCATCATAAACGCCAAATGCCATGTCATTTATCCTTTTATTTTATTCAATTTGGTTAATTTTGGAGAGTTTTTTATTTTCTCCAAAATATTCACTTTTAATATTTTAATTAATAATTTCTCTGTAAATGACTTTTTTGAGAATTATTAATTATGAGGCTGAATGAACTTCTGAAACTCTGAGATAGTTGGCTAGCTGATCATGAATGATTTTTGGCCTAAGGTTAGAGCGTTTAATCACTAAATTCGGACCCCAGATGGCTGACTTATTACGATTTGAATTTTTCCATTTAATTTATGGAAAAAATTAATTAAAAACTTAGGAAAAATTAAAAAATAAAAAATAATTAAAATCATAAATCCAACGCGTCCGGTAAAAAAATTTCAAAATTTTTTCTGCGAGGCCTGGTGACTTACGACATGACCATGCTCTATTCTACTAGTGTCTAGTAGGTTCATACACTTCAGTTGGGCTCTAATAACCCCCCAAGGCCCAAAATTCAAAATCGGGCATTCCAGCTTTGGAGGAAGCGGGAGAAAACCTCGTCGATTACACTCGGCTATAGGCAAAGCATAATTGACAAGGGAAAAAAACTCCCTGGAATACCTTAGTTGAAATTCTACATCTTAGGGGACCGAACCACTCAAACCCCTACTAGCACACTTTATTACAAACCCCACGGAGCCATGGTCATAATTATTCAAAACAAAAACTGACTAGCCAAAACTGGCTAGGCACAAAGGGTAGGTCATTCGATGCACTGGAACACAAACATGTATCATGTTTGTCAAATGGCGGCTCCTCAGCTGATCCAACTATGGTACAAATAAGTTGGTAACACAGTCTTCTTCTGCAGTATATGTGAACTTCTTTCTCTCCCAGAAAACTGCAAACTTCACTGTGCTGCTGTGCTGCTCCTCCTATTTTGTACAAATTTTCCACTAATATTTTAACTGGGACCGACTTCTCTTGGGGGAGCAACATAATTTATATTTTATAATTTTTATTGTCTTTTCTTTTGCTTGCTTTTCTCCCCAAGGTCTACTTTGTTCTTCTAGGGTTTGTATGATTGACTACAATAAGTTCATCTCCCGTACGAGCTACAATACAAGAACAATAAGAATAGCTTCTGAAGTTGCACAGAATCCAACACTTACTCTCAACAAGGAAGGTATTCTTCGGTCTTCATCAGCATCGTGATCATCTGGGTTTCATCTGTACATCTATACAGTCTCTATCATCTCAAAACGTACTGAAGGTTGTCTTTATGAATTTGTTTTATCCGGATGTCTGAGAGAAAATATTATGCTACCTATCTGTCTCTACTGTCGATGGAATACTTCCATGCCTGTCTAGAGATCATGGATGAGCAAATATGTATGAATGTCTACTACATGTTCATCTCATCTGTCGATGGCGTATTCCAATACCTAGCTGAGAACCTGAACAAATAAATGTGCACGGCCATGTACTAATTGTTCGTCTCATCTGCCGATGGGTTACTCCCATACCTGGCTGAAAACCTGAACGAGTTGAAGTACCTGTGCAACCACACGACCATTTGCTCCCTATCCGACTCATCTACCGATGGGATTTCTCCCATACCTGGTTGAGCACCTGGATGAGCAGAGATACATGTGTGAACTCGACCATCTACTACCTGCCTGTCTCATCTGCCGATGGGATTTCTCCCATACTTGGCTAAGAACCTAGACGAGCAAAGTTACCTAGGAAAAAGTATGGTAAATGTCTCTCAATCATATCTCCCTCTCAAGGAAGGATACGTTCTCTTCTACTCCAAGACTTCCACGAAAGTATTCAAGCTTCATCCTGGGAAGAGGCTTGGTGTGAACATCTGCAGTCTGGTCATCTATCGAAATATACTGGAGCTCGACCGCACCTGTCTGCACCATATCATGTATGAAGTGATATCGAATCTCAATGTGCTTCGACTTGTCGTGAAATACATGATTCACTGGCATCTACACACAACTTTGGTTATCACGATGAATCACAGTTGGCTCTGGAATTTGGCCAAACAATCCTACAATAAGTTTACAAAGCCAAACTGCTTCTCCGGTTGCTGAACTTGCAGCCATATACTCGGCCTCTGCAGTACTAAGAGCTACTGAGTTCTACTTCCTATTGTACTAGGGAATTACTGCAGAACTCAAACTGAAACATCCTAAAGTGCTCTTCCTATCTGTAGTGAATCCGGACCAATCTGAGTCTGTAAACCCTTGCAATCTCAAGTCACAATCTAAATTCTATTGTGGATCATATCCCACAGTGCCACATAAGTGTTTAAGCACATGTTTTGCAGCAATCCAATGAATCTGCCTCGGTTCGCACATGAACTAACTGATGGCATTCACAGCAAAACAAATATCTGGTCTAGTGTTCATCAGATACATCAAAGACCCAATCAACTGGCGATACATAGTGGGATAGATCAAATTTGAATCTGAAGCAAAATCTGTCAACTTCTTCAAATTTGCATCCATCAGAGTAGCTATAGACTTGTTGTCCAACATTCTGAATCTCTTCAGTATATCTATGGTGTATTTTCCTTGTCCTAGGAAAATATTCTTCTGCCTTTACCATACATCTAATCTCAAGAAGTAATGTATCAACAATGTCATTGAGAAAGGTTGTCTTGACATCTATCTGACACAACTTCCATCCCATTGCTAAAGTAATAGCAATGATCGTTCTGATGGAAGTATATCGAGCCACAGGAGCAAACGTCTCATCATAATCGACTCCTTATTTTCTGAGAGAACCCTCTGGCAACAAATCTGGCCTTGTATTTTTCAATGCTCCCATCTGCTCCATGCGAAGCTTCATGCTCCTCGGTATTCTGCAAAATTTGTCGTTCCCATCTAGGTCTTTTCCGACTTACTGCCATATATGTGGGAGCATCATCTGGCTCGACAGGATCAATGGGGCTGATTGGTTTATTCATTTCTTCAGACTCCCTCTTAATGTTTGGAGGGGAGATGATCTCATCTCTTCATCATCATCAATCTCCATATCTGATCCTCTTCCTTTTTGGATAGCCATTTCTTCTTCAAAGGTTACAACCCCACTGACTTCGATTTGTCTCGGATGTATATTTTGTAAGCCTTTGAAGACTTGCAATATCTCACGAATGTTCTCTTCTTGCCTGAAGGTTCTAACTTGGGCACATGAATGTAGACTGGAAAGTAATTATCCATCCTAGTGACGACCAGGTTCATCAAGGATCCTTCAATTGTCTTGTTCAAGTCATGACAGCAGTGTCGTCAGGTTTCTATCATATGTAATAGATTAGAACCCTTGTCTTTAAGGGGAACTCCCTCTGTCTCTCAGAAGTCGGTTGAGTAAATCTTGTTGAAACAGCAGATAGACCGACATTCGTAGAAGCTTTCTGCTTCTGATCACTAAATCTCTGCATGAGATCATTTTGGGCCTAAGAGTCATGATACATGCTTCTAGAGGCTTTATGCTTCAGTTCCATCTGTATGTCAATGGGATCACTTATCCTTGTAGATCATGGCAATCCCTACAAGTCAAATCCCGTCAAATGGTTAGCAATATTTCATAATCAATGTATTAATAATGTAGGCAACCTTTTAGTCAATGCTTCGACACAACACACGTAAGTCCATTATTCAGATGTTTATGGTCTCCATTATAGCATACCATTAAGAGTGTGTACTACTCCAGTATGTTATAAAGGAGTTGTCATCCTAGATGGTTTGTGGAGCATGACAGGCTATTTAACTACCTGAATTTAGAAATGTAGATTTGTAAAATATATTGAAAAACAACCAGATCTAATCTACTAGAGCATGTAAAATCAAATAATTATTTTTTGTAGTTTTGTGGGTGGGCTCCCACTATCAGAGTCCACTAATCTTCATATGCTTGCTTGACAATCATCACAGTCTAGATCTTCATATCATTTCTTAGAAGAAGAACTCCGAACGATCATCCTTCCTTGGCTCCTTGTGAGGAGGGTATTCTTCTACATCATCAGTTGAAGCTTCATGCTTCCTTTTGATTGAACTTCGACAACTACTGGCATAATGACCGTATTTCTTGCACCTGTAGCACTGTATCTGGGATAAATCCTTCTTCTCTTGTTTCTTCTAATCTGGGGAAGGACTTGATCTCTTATCTTGATGCTTGTGATTGAAGGACCTCCTTCCCCTTCCCTTGCATTTCTTGGCATGAGATATGAAAGCTTGATTCTCCTCAGGTTGAGCGCCATGAAGTCTTTGGTGTGCTATGATTCTTGTTTCTTCCTGAGTGCATTTTGCCCATAGCTTATCAAATTTGGGCAACTTGGTCCGACCACTTATAGTTTGGATGAAAGACTCCCAAGATGATGGGAGACCATTTAAGGTGGTCATAACGAGATCCTTTTCTTCAAGATTATCTCCACTAGACTTTAGCTTTTCCCGTAGTTCGTTGATCCTCATGAAATATGAGGCAATATTCTCGGACTTCGTCATCTTCATATTCGACAGTTTATTCCTCAATGTAAGAGTCACAGTGATATTACTGTGTTCAAATAGCTTCTTTAAAGGTTTGAACATCTTCCTCACTGTCGTCTTTTCTGAGATATGAGGAACCAAGTGGTCTCTAACTGAGTCCACCAAAATCCTTCTTGCTTTGGCATCATTCTTCCTCCATCGAGGCTTGTCTTCTTTGGCTTCTGATTCTGGGACCTTTGCATTTACACACTGTAATGGATCATTTTCTTCTTGTAGAAGAAGAACTCTAGATTTCCAGGGGATGAAGTTGGAGGCTCCTTCCAAACGATCTTCAACCTTCATGCTGATCATCTTGACTGTAGATCTGGATCTGAAACCCTAGCAGAGACTAGGTCAAAACTGAAGGTTGAAGTTTTGGAAAACTGACTCCACAGATAAATGCGCCCTAGAGAGGCGAGTTGAGAAGAGGTAGAGTTGAGCAAAAATTGTGGAGGGAGTAGATCAAAAACTGAAACCCTAATTTCTATTGCAGCTGTAGAATTAGGTCAAAATTGAAAATTCTCAGAATTGAATTCCGTCTTCACCAAAAGATGTGCCCTCCTTAGAGCGAAATTCCCAAAACCCTAGTTTCAATAGGTTGCAGACAGAGTTCAGCAATGGCTTCTTCTAGTACTGCTCTGATACCATGTTAGATTTTCATAAGATTATAGCAGTATATCTTAATTGTATTTATCAATAGGATCACTAGAAGATAGACAAAGCATAGAACAATAACACGACAATAACACGAGTATTTTTATCCTGGGAAACCCAAATGGGGGAAAACCCAGCAACCTTCGTCTAAAGATGATAATTCTAAGATCAGAGTACAATGAAGAAGAAAGAGAAAATATGGAAAAGCTTTCCAAAGATAAAAACCCTGAAAACAATCTTCTTTTGCAGTATATGCAAACTTCTTTCTCTCCCAAAAAACTGTGAAATTCACTATGCTATTGTGCTGCTACTATGTGGAATAATGAGGAGGGGCACCTCCTATTTATACATATTTTCTACTAATATTTTAACTGGGGCCGACTTCTCTTGGGGGAGCAACATAATTTATATTTTATAATTTTTATTGTCTTTTCTTTTGCTTGCTTTTCCCCCTAAGGTCTACATTGTTCTTCTAGGGTTTGTATGATTGATTACAATAAGTTCATCTCTCGTAGGAGGTACAATACAAGAACAATAAGAATAGCTTCTGAAGTGGCACAAACTCCAACAAAGGAGGGTGAAGACATGTGCCCACAAATGTTAGAGTGAATCAAATCCAATATGCCTTTAGATCTATTCTTGCTTCTGGAAAAGGATTTCTTAGTATCCTTACCTAGAGCACATCCTTTGCAAATTCCATCATGTTTGGGAGAGACCTCTAGCATACCTGTAACCATTTTCTGTAGGCCTGGAAGCGCTATATAGTGGAAGTGTCCAAACCTCCCATGCCACAGCTCACATGGACCAACTGTATGATGTACCAAAGCATGAGTGGAATCTTCAGAAGCCTTATAAAGACCTCCCTTTCAAACCCCAATCTATATAGTTGAGCTTAGTTTTTCATTCTTTGCCCATAGTAGGACCTTCTTGTCCATGAAGAGGACTTTGTAGCCCTTGTCCTCTAAGGCAGCAACAAAGAGAAGATTCTTATTATAACCAGGAACATATAAGACATCATCAATATGTAAAACCATACCTGAATCAAGTTGAAGTGAAGTTGAGCCAACTCCTTCAAACTTGTAAGTGGAGTCATCTCCAAGTTCCACTTGTGTAGTGAACTTCTTCTTTCTATAGTTGGTGAGTGCTCCACGGTTACCTGTCATGTGCTTGGAGGCACCACTATCTACTAACCAAGAGTTAGCATTGTCTGTGATGGAACCAGAGAGAGCAGAGATCAGGTAGTACTCTCTTCTAGGTTCGTCTTCATTGGTAGCCTTGGTGTTCTTCTTCTTCTTCTTCTACAGCAAAAGCTTGAAATCTTCTTTTGATTTTCTTCTTGGGTTGCCTGCAATCCCTTGAAAAGTGTCCAAACTTGTGACAATTATAGCATTCCACTTTTGAAACATCAGAGTGCTTACCTTGTGGTTTCTTTCCCTTCTTTTGCTGAGGGGGGGGCTTCTTGAACTTCTTTGTCTTTGTTGTAAGCGCAAGGTTCCCTTCCTTAGTGTCAATTGCCTTGCCTGAAACTCTTCCTTCTTCTTCCGCCTCTACTGCCCACTCAACAAGCTGATTCTCACGCCCACTCACTAATGCTAGAAATGTTTCCCAATAGTTTAGGAGACCATCGACTACAGTCTGCACAAGGTCATCATCATCCACAGTAATACCAATAGTTGTAAGTTGATCTCTTGCCTATGCAATCTTTGTGAAGAAGGGGCCAACTCCTTCATCCTTGTTCATCTTCAGTGTTCGAAGCCTTTTCTTCAAAACTCTCTTTTGACTGGGAGCCTTCTTTTCATATAGGTCCGTCAAGGTGTCAAAGCATTCTTTAGCAGTGTTCAACGATGTGATGTTGGGCATCAACGTTTCTTTGACAAAATCGTAGATGATCCTTCTAGCCTTAGCTTGTTTCTTCTTGAAAGCAGTCCTGCCAGCATTAGATGTTGGCTCTTCTATGACATTGAATATTATGTCATCAAGGTCATTTTCCTCTAGTATGGTTGTAAGTCTAGCTTTCCAGGAATTCTAGTTGGTTGAACCTTGAACATTCTCTTCCAGTCTGAAAATGTTGGTATCCATCTCTGCCACTTAGTCAAATGTCAAGTCTGCAAAATTTCCCAAGGTCCAGGAAGACAACAGCAATTTCCTCTTACTGGGTCTTCACATGTTAAGCTCAGATACCATGGTTGATTTTAGCATTAGCATGAATACTTTAAAATTTTGCAGACTATCAGGTAACAAATGATAAGTGTAGTAAAAACATCAACACATCAAAACACTGAACACAAGAGTTTTTCACTAGGGAAACCTTTGAAGGACAAAACCCCATAAGCATTACTAATTCATCTTTGAAAATGAGATGACTGAGTTTTCAAAAAATTCTCAAACCCTTAATGAGTTTGATCCACACATAAAATTCACAAAATGTTGAATTTACAAGAAGAATCCAAATTAGGGCTTCAAGCCCTAATTCCTTTCAACTGCCCAAAATACAGATCTGCCTGGATTTCAGTCTATCTACCCAAACAACTCGGCTGCTGCCCGAGCCTGATTTGCTGCCCGAATTTCCTACCCAAAAACTCAGATCCGCCTGCCCGAGTCTTGGTCTACTGCCCAAGAATCCTGTCAGTCTACCTGTGATCCGTACTGACCTACCAGTGCCTATTTCTGCTTGCCCGAAGCCTGTTTTTGCCTGCCCGAAGCCTTCCCGGATTCGCTACTGCCCTGCCTAAACTGTGGCAGCCTTCCCGAGACCTACCCAGCCCTACTGTTGCTGGTCAAGACTTGCCCGAACTGTGACAGCCTGCCCGAGACCTTCCCAGCCCTGTTGTTGTTGGCCGAGACTGCCCAGAAGCTAGACAGAGCTACCCGAGCTCCTGTCTAGGTTGCCCGAGCTCAACTGCCCTCTGCTCGAGCTCCTGTCTAGGTTGCCCAAGCTCAACTGCCCTCTACCCGAGCCCTAGTTTTGTAGCCCGAGGGTTCTTGTTCACGAGCCTGAGGTTGCTAGCAGGATGCTCTAGCCTGGTCGATGGTACTAGCAGGCTATACCAGCCTTGCTAGGGGTGACCAAGGGTGAGGAGGGCTACCCAGAGGTAGACTCCTGTTGCCCGTGGATAGCCTGCTGCTACCCGTGGAGGAAGGTGTTGTTAGGGTAAAGCCCTAACCCTGCTTCAGTTGGCCGTGAGGTGAAAAGAACAAGAACCCTAGCTCTAGGGTAAGATTGAGATACATGTGGGTGCCCTAGCTAGAATCCTCCATGCTAGGGCATAACCGCAAAAGATGTCTTCTCCACAATGCCAGCAAAAATCTTCTTGTTGAGTAGCTGTGAGATCATAAGCAAGTGTGTATGTCAAAATGAAATGGAATGATCTTCTTTTATATTGAGTCACCTGTAAGTGGACCAAAACTCAAAAGAACAAAATAATATTATTTTATTCTTTTATTACTTTGACTTTCACCTTTAGTGGTACTAAAGGTCTTTTTGCACTTTCACTTTGACTCCTTAGTAGTACTAAGGGTCCTTATGTATTTTTGACTTTTACTCTAGCCTTCTTTAACGGCCCTGTGGTCAAAACAAGTTGTCAAGGTGGTCCTTCATCCCCACTCAAAGTACATCATCATAAACAAAGAGAATTACTAATGCTTTTATCTCACACTCCATGTGCCACCAAGATCGGGTACTAAGGTGTCTTAACCAGGGGTAGCTAATCCCTGGAGAAGATCACAAAGCCCACAGATCGAGGGAGGAGTGTCACACATGCCCAAACCCAGTCTAGGGTTTATAGCGTTATTCCGGTAACAAACCAAGTGCCTCAGCCATAGGATGCATAATTTGACCCAAGGTCAAATACTTGGTAACAGACCAAGCGCCTCCATTCTCCTGGAGAGTGGCCCTCAGCCCCGGGCTGAGTCCCTAGTCCCAGACAAGGTTAAATTCCTGGTAACTGACCAAGTGCCGCCATTCAAAGAATGGCTACTCAACTCTAGGCTGAGTCCCCCAGTGCGAGACTGGTTCCACATCCTGGTCCTGGACTAGATGTCTCCATTCAACAAAATGGTCACTCAACTCAAGGTTGAGCCCCCCAGTGCTGGACTGATTCCACAGTCCACATCCCGGTCCCTGACCAGATGTCTCCATTCAACAGAATGGCCACTCAACTCAAGGTTGAGTCCCCCAATGCTGGACTCGTTCCACATCCTAGTCCTGACCAGATGTCGCCATTCTCCTAAGAGAATGGCTCTCGATGCTGCTCAGGAAAAATCAACATGCCAAGGTTGCTTTCCCAAGCAGTGAACACATATCTAAGTGGATTCTAGATTTGGTGCACTTGGATGTGTGTAGACCGATGTTAGTAACATCTGTTATACCACCAATTGTATGGGTTGCTATACCCTCATTTTTGTTGAGCAGATCAAAGCTGGAACAATTTTGTTGAGCAAGGCAGTGTTGCAGGGCATTGATGCCTTGAGATTTATGAGCTTGGGTATTGGTTGCCACTTGAATATTAGCTTATGATGGATCCTTGTTTTTCAATTTTATAAGATGTGTGCTTAGAGTATATTATTTAGGGAATATATGGTTTATATTGACTAACTTGCTGGTGTTGTAAAATTTATTTTCACTTGTAATTTTCTGATCAGCATGGTGAGTAGGATTTATGTCTAACATGCCATTCAAAAGTAGTTTATGTTTTATATAGATATCTTTATTTGGTACAACCTTTGGATCATTGCATGGATCACACCCTTACTCTTGGTTCCATCTTTTGGCCTTTTTCACCTATCATCCATTCTAGCCTTGCTTGATGAACAAACCCATTGATCTAGATTTGACTAACCCAAGGACCTTCCCCTCTGTGACCTCTTTATTAGGATGGCCTCCATGTTGTCCCCTCGTGTCTCGGCTCCGATGTGTGCGGCAAAATTCTATAAAGTCTAAGCTTCTCTGGGCGATTACCCTCGATGTTTGGTTCTAAACCTAAGAGAATTGATCTTCTGAAACCTTATTTTTCTCATCGGTTGCCCTCGATGATTGTCTCTGTGCCTATGATTACTATCTTTCGACCCCATGTGCTTCTTTGGTTAGTTATCCCTGATTATCACTATTGCCCGCCGATGTGCACACCATCAGCAGAAATCTTTCGAAAGTTGTTTCCTTGGGGGCAAGCAAAGAGTCAAGTGTTGTCACCTGATCCTGACTCCTCCGTTTAGGCAAACTCCTAAGGAAGCCAAGGCGCATAGACCCTACAAAGAGTTTCTAAGGCTCTTGTGTTTTAAAAAGTTTTTTGGTGTATGATGAGGATGGGTGTTTTTTAGGAGTTTCTTAAATAGATTTACAATAACAGTTTAATGATCCAAGTATGTACTTGTAAGATAATTAAAGATGCACAACCACTTGATAATGACAATTTAAAAGTAGAGCATCCATAACATGAATAGATAAAACAAGTGCTCCAGATAGATAATAAGCAAATAAATAATTGATAAGACCAGTGCCAAATGGAGTCAATGTAGTGCTTCAGATGCTTGATAGAAGTCTTGGGTGTGCTTGAGAACGCTTTGCAGGTGTTCTTGGTAAATTTTATTGTAAATTTTAGGGGTGAAGTTGATTATTACAAGGGGAGGGGATCTCCAAGATATACCTTTCGGTACTGGAGATATGTCCGGATAATAGTCTAAGTGGTTCCGCACAAGAACATGTGGGTTGTCCGAAGTCTCTAAAGCAGTGTTCAACACTACACCAACAAGGATGTAGTCTGACTATGCTTTCAAGGTCTCGGTACGGTGGTTCCCGCGTTCCCAGGCAGAATTTGCCCACTTTCGATTATTAGCGATCAACGCCGGATTTTCGTTGGGTTTCTTGGGAGATTGTTTTATTTATGGTTGAAGTGGATTAAAATGTGAAGATTTAATGAATCTACAACTGCTTTTGGGTATCCCACAAGTGGGCAAAGCATACACAGTGTAGTAAATGTAAATTCCAATTTTATTAAATGTTGTGATCAAGAACCATCGAAAACCTCTCCGACAGAGAGCACTCTTGATCCGCCTTATGACGAGATCCAAGAGATTTATGGAAAATGCTAAAGTAAATGAACTGAAAATTAAACAACAAACTCTCCGACAGAGAGCACTCTTGATCCACCTTTCGGTGAGATTCAAGAGATTTTATGTTCTTTTTATTTAGCAATTTATATGAAAACAGGAAATCTAATCTAAGACCAAAAGCAAAACCTCTCCAATAGAGAGTGCTCTTGATCCACTTTTTAGTGAGATTCAAAAGACTTTGGGTTTTTTTAACAATTTATATGAGATAAAAATACTTGAAAAGTGAAGCAAAACTACACTAGCAAACTAAGATCTAGTAAACTTTTTCAAAAGATGAAGCTAACTTTTTCTATTCTACTCTAACCATTTATTGTGCAGGTATAAAGCAAAGTAAAGTACGAAAATAGACAATGGACGATTCAGGCTTCCCCCAAATGGGGGAAGTGGGGTGTAATTATTACAATGCTTTGATGTTTGGGGCTCCCTTTTGATCTTGGAAAGTGATCAAAAAGGCCTACAAAGCATTCTAGAGAAGAGGAATGGAGAAGGGGGAATTAGAGGTGATTTGAGGAGCTTGAAACCTCAAAATTTCGCCATCATTTCCACTTAACCTGTCACGAAAAGACAAAAACCAGCAAGCTATGTATTTGTAAATTAGTGGGTTAGTCCAATAAAATACAATAAGAAAATACAACCTAATACTTTCCGAAAATAGAAAGATTTTATTACTTTGAGTACTAGGAAAGAGAAACTAGATCTAAGCTTCTGATTATGAAACAAAGCACTTCTTAGATCTAATCAAACAAGTAAATAAAATGATGAACTTTAGCATACGATTTACTTGTTAAATGAAAGTAACCGGAAAGAAAAAGATTTGTAGTTTTTTGTCAAAAGAAGAGGAAACAGCGACTCAAGCTTGAATCTCTTGGAAAACTTGAAAGTTTAAAGGTGAAAAAGATTTGTAGTTTTTTGTCAAAAGAAGAGGAAACAGCGACTCAAGCTTGAATCTCTTGGAAAACTTGAAAGTTTAAAGGTGAAACCATAAGTGTTTTGATTTAAATTCAAGAAAAGGAGATGCAGCTTAGCTCAGACTTTTACTCAGGATTGTGATCTGCAAACAAAAGTTATCACACTTGCAACAAGCATATTAGATCTGGTACTTTTCACGGTTAGAAATAAAAAAAGCATGAGCTACAACTTAATAAAACATGCCTTCTTAAATCGCTTAGAGTAAAGAGTAAGTAAATAAATTGACAATTGCAAATATTTACTCTACATGCTTTAAGATAACCTTCTAAGCTAGATCGATTATGAAATAATAAAGCATGATAGAAATGCAACAATATCACCTCATCCACCAAAAGTATGCAACCACAGAATCACACTCGTAAGCCTCCAAAGCCTTCAACTTTATTCAAATGATAACAATAAACAAATTACATGAGCAGAGGTTCCTTGCTTCCCCCAAAATGAGGAAGAAGGCCTCGCCTAAATAGGAAAAGAGAGACCCAGGGGGGCCTCACCAACACTGAAGATGAACCCGGAGTGTAAGTAAGTTGAACTGAGCTGAAGAGGAGTCCCACTGAGTTGAACTGAAGAAGAACTGCAGAGGTGATTGACACCTCTCTCACCAATCTCCACCAATCAATTACTAGCTGCCAACACACCACAAGATCTCACCAACCCCCACACGTGCGAGCTTCCTCTCCTCATGCGAATGTACGGCATATGTCATATGATCAAAAGAAAGGTTTGCTTGATCCAATATTGGGCTAAAACCAAATTTTTTAAATGACAAGGGAATAATGTGGGGTCCTTACCCCACAAGTTATCATGAGGATGGAGCACTAACGTGGGTCCTTTATCCTGAGTTGACGTCACCCTCCATCCTTCAAAACCATTCGTAGCCTCCATAACACATAATTTGTTATCAAATAAAAATATACCATGGTTTAATATTACATTTCTTAAGTGGAGAGGGGTCCAGCCCAATCCCACTCACCATCACATGCTTTAGCGTGAGTGCTCTCATCTTCACGTCATCCTCTCCTTTGAAATAACTCGTGACCACTCTTTAAACCAAAGTTTAATTTCCATTACACTTCGAAGTGGGTCTCATGGCATGAGGGACCCACCTCCATGTCATCCCCACCTTTAAAATATTAATTTTTTACTTTTTTGAATTTTTGACTTTAGTGCATTTTCTCAAAATTTAGCATTTAAATGCCACTCTGATGCTCTATTAGCCAAATAACGCCTTTCGGGATGTTTTAGCTACCCGAAACATAGTGAAAGTGGCCACTAGGGTAAAGATGTTGCTTTGAGCTTGAAAATGAGCCCAACCACACAAAAAACAGACTCCGGATCACACTTTTTCTACATTTCGAATTTTTCCATTTAAAAACCATTAACAAATGGCTTAAAAACGGGAAAATTTACTTTTTCTCGGAATTAGACGAAACTCTAGGGGGACCTAGTACATGTTCATACGACTCAAAAACAATGCCTAACACGCTTATATACATAGACACATGAACTTTAATAACCTCCTAAGGCCTAACCACCAAGACGAAAATTCTAGCTTTGGAGGAGCGGTGAAAAGCTCGAAAATTATACATTGCTTATTTAGCATTGCATAATTGACAAGGGAAAAAACACCTTGGAATAATCGGATTGATAGCCCAGTCTTAGGAAGCCAATTCCTTTACAAAAAGTTTGTTGTGTTAAAGCATTTATTACAACACCCCCAAGGGTTATGAACATGCATTTTATTAAAAAAGAGGCCCAAAAAAGGCCATGATGAACTACGGAACCTTCTGTGCACTGACAATGAACAACTGACTTGGTTCAATACTCTGGCGGCTCACTGGAAATCCACTAAGTGCAAAATTAGTGAATAACAATCAGTGATGAGCTAAAGTTGGCATTGTCGTTAGATGGTGTGGTCTCTAACTCCTAAAGAATGAAAGATTCTTCCCTTCTTTAGTGCCTATAAAGGGCACATGAAGTAGCTCCTAGTCCTAGACTCCCTGTACCTAGATGAAAAAAGAAATGAAGACAAAGTCAAATTTGAAGAATCAAGCAAAAAAGAAAAGCAAGTCTGAACTTGCATGGGCCAAAAAGTGAAATAAAAAGGCCAAAGTTTCATGATAAAAAGGAAAAGAAAAAGAAAAAAAGTACAAAATAAATGAAGACAAGTCAATGAAGGCAAGTCCAAGAGGGAGCCTGAAAGCTAAAGTCAAAGAATAAAGGGGGGTTGAGTCTTAGTGTTAAGGTCTACTACGCCCCAAATTGTCTGCTTGCAAGGCTTAGGTCGGCTTGTGTTATATTGTTGGCCTCCCTTTCCTCTCATATAAATAGAGGAAGGAGAGAGTCTGTCCAAACAACACATCACATCACACATTCATTTTTATCTCTTCTTTGGGGTGCTCTCTTAGTGATGTGCTAGGGTTCATGAGGAAACCCTAGCAGAGCATATGAAGAGGAGTGAGCAATTTCTTTCTCTTGAGATTCTTCTTTGTACATTTGATCTCTCTTGGGTGCTAGGGTTTCTTGGTCTCTTGGAGCATCTTGGAATCTAGGGTTAGGGTTTCATCCCTTGGAGGTTAGAGATTAGGGTTTGGAAACCCTTGGAAGTATTTGGGGAAGAGAGGGAAGACGTCTTGTCTTGGAGCTAGTGTTGGAGGGATTCTTGCACTTGGAGGAGCTAGGATTTATTGACTAACCCTAGATAGGGCATCTTGGGTGGTTGAATTTTGTCCTAGCCTTGAGAGGGCGCTATGTTATGTGTACGTACTTCATTCCTTGAGCGTATATATATGAGATTCTAGTTGTCCACACATTGTGTATATTGCAGATTTGATTTCAGCATTTTATCTTCTTGGGATACTTATTTCCAGCTCTTAACTGTCTTGCTGATTTTACACACATAAGAGAAAAAAGAGAAACTGTTAAGGCATTTAACATTAAGATTGAAGATAACAGTACAGCCATCTATTGCTGTTGCGTTTGTTGTTATATCTATTGTTTAGGAAGAGTTTTCAGATCTGGTTTATGCAAGTGAAGTTGCCCTAGAGGGATGGAAAATCGTTGAAATGATTGGTATCTTTTCTCCTTGAATTGACGTGAATTTTGGGGCTACTAGAAATGAATTATTTTGATTGTTCCATTGTTTGACAAATTAATTTAATGCATTCCTGAAGGCTGAAAATTCTAGGGTTAAGATCCGAGGAACCTTCCCAAAAGGTGAATTTTCAAATTTGCATTAATTGCCAAGTGCAAATGAAATGTCAACACTTTATTCCATCGAACCATTTTTTAGAATATTCAGTAAAACCTTGCTTATCATTTCTACAAGCACTGACCAAATAAAAGACTAGAAAGAACTGAACAAAATCTGAACTGTTAGAAAATGGCACCTCACCTCAAGATGCGGAGCAGCTTCTGATGCCAAACCAACAGTTGCTGCAGCAAGTCCTATTAAACCACCCTAAAAGCAGAGCTTGTCGTTATACTTTTGAGAACAAGAATGATAGTAGATTGTTTTAAAAACAAGCAACCACAAATCCATTAGCATTGCTAGCAAAGGGTGTGCATCAAGTGTGAAGTCTGTACAAGAGTCATGATAATTTTGTTACGACATTTTCTGTGAATCACCCCATACATATAAGATCAACAAGATAATATGAAAGGGGCTCAACATGACTAAAAATTTATCGAATGTTCTATATCTAGAGAAAATCAATTCAATAATACTTCATATCCAATCTTCAACTCCTATGGAAGGATGAGCTAAACATCATTAGTTTCATATCACATACCTTTCTATGACTTGCTTGAGGAGAGAATGTAAATTCATTAGTTAACAAATTTAATAGTGCAGAAATCTTTTCATGATCCCCTGCAGAAACCAATTGCTTGACAATCCCTTCAACCTAGTGCAAAAGAATAAAATACAAAATTAGAAGAAAAAAAAACAATAAGCTCATTTGGTAGGCATTCCATTTATCTGAACCCAAAGGCCACTCTATTTGTTTCAAACTTTCAACACTAAAACATCCCATTTATCTGGATTTCGAAGCAGAGGCTACTCTATTTCTTTCAATTAGAAAAATGCTTGTCACTTTCATTACAAGAGCACTATAAGTTTGAAAAATCTGTTTTTACTTTTCACCTGTGTTTGCTAGGAATTTATGAAGATGAATGTGCTTCATATCAAAAAAATTGAAATTAAATTAAGGAGATATGTGTGTCTGTGGTAGCATCAAGATGATCCAAGCACAGTGAATTAAAAAAGATCATTGTAAAGGTAGTTAAGCTAATTAATATTTAGAAGTGGTCAGCCAGTGGATTCATATACTATGACAAGAAAATAGAGAAGGGCAATATGTGCATGTCAGCACCAGCCTGAAATTACAAAGTTCATACTATAAACTTGCAAGATATTTCACATGTGGTTTTGAATCTTGATAAGGCATATATTGGTAAATGCTTCCAACATGTAGTCCATGCCGTGAGAAAAGCTTTCAGGAAGAAGAGTTAAATTCTTGGGGAACACATAAAAGACCTGTCAACAGTTCTTCAAATATAAGGAGCCACTATAAAAAAATGCTTGTCACGTTCATTACAAGAGCACTATAAGTTTGAAAAATCTGTTTTTACTTTTCACCTGTGTTTGCTTGGAATTTATGAAGATGAATGTGCTTCATATCAAGAAAATTGAAATTAAATTAAAGAGATATGTGTGTCTGTGGTAGCATCAAGATGATCCAAGCACGGTGAATTAAAAAAGATCATTGTAAAGGTAGTTAAGCTAATTAATATTTAGAAGTGGTCAGCCAGTGGATTCATATACTATGACAAGAAAATAGAGAAGGGCAATATGTGCATGTCAGCACCAACCTGAAATTACAAAGTTCATACAATAAACTTGCAAGATATTTCACATGTGGTTTTGAATCTTGATAAGGCATATATTGGTAAATGCTTCCAACATGTAGTCCATGCCGTGAGAAAAGCTTTCAGGAAGAAGAGTTAAATTCTTGGGGAACACATAAAAGACCTGTCAACAGTTCTTCAAATATAAGGAGCCACAGTAAAAGTCAACCCTGTACTCTTGTCAATTGTTCCAAAAATTATTAGAATTGGTCATAGTGTGATTGTTTGACATCTATTATTGAGATTTAGTATGACTAGCAAAATCAGGGCGGGTTTGGCTTGTTTTGTTTAATTTTTGCTTTAAGGATAAAATTTACCGTAAGCCCCGTTTTTTCCCTGTATCCTCTCCCCCAACCAGTTCGACCGATCTAGGGTGACGAGAAAGGGCAAAGATCTGTGTTGGCTAGTTTAATAGGCACCCAGATAAGTATCTTCATTGGAAAGGAGAAAAAAAGGCTTGATCTGTGGAGCTAGTGGGGTAGACGTCGTAGGGGGCTTTGTGGCACTTTGTGTCCTCTAGTTGAGCACCCAGCAAGTTTCGAGTTTGACCCGTGGAGCTAGGTGGGAACCTTGAGTTCCCATGTTGAGCACCCGACATTCTCTCTCTAATCGAAGGAGATAGTCTATTGGGGTAAACATCCAGAATAGTTCATTTCTTTGCAACAAACACCTTAATTCTCTAAGTCGAAGAGAGATATAAAATTTACAGGACCACTTGCATAACTTTGTAACAATCATTTACATTTCTCTACTTTTCAATCACTTTATTTTAACTTGTTCATTTACTGGAAGTCATCATATCCTTGTATATTTGTTAAAGTAAATGAGTTAATGCTTTGGGAAAATTATTTGATGTTTATTATTGTGACTCCATAGCCCGAGTAGAGACGGCACTGGTCATTTTGATTATTTGATTGTTTCTCTCTTGCATACATTACTGGTTGATTGTTAAAGGGTTTGCTTGACATTGAAATATTTGCATCACTGCACGTTGATTGTCATTTTTGTAATTTACAACTCCCAGAAAACATTCTTCAAAAAAGAACTCAGTAAGTAGGGACTACCCCCGTTGGCCTTTAGGAGTTGTGGTCTAAACGGAGGAGTTTAGAACCGAGGTGACAGTGGGTTCTCAACTCATAAGTTGCCCTCAGGAACACACACAGCGGTTGGGAGACTTATCCGTGTCCAAGTGTGTTTTAGGCGGCAACAGTTTTGGTGTCGTTGTCGAGGACAGGTCTTTTTGTTCCCAAAGTACGATTTTTTCTTTCCTTTTGGATTTTCCTTTGTTGGATGAATGTTTAGAGTAGATATTTATTATTCATCTGGCGACTCCAATGACCTTTTAATTTTGTAATTTACAAGAAAAGCAAAAGTAGTTTTGTGAGAAATTTATAATGCATATTTTTTCTTTTCACATGGCAACTTGATTGAAGGGATAAAACCCTATTTCTCATAATATTGTTGAGATTGATTTTGTAGATGAGCCCATTGTTTGATAGCTCCAGTCCAGTTTGAAATGTATGATTAATTCAGATATGTGCTATTAGTAACCATCATGAATGACGAAGAATCCAGAGCAGAAATTCCAAATGCATATCCTCCCATTGACTTCTCAAGCATCCCGGGCTTTCCAAACCATGAGCCATGTTTGTCAAAGGAGGGAAGTGTTATGCTTCCTATTTTTTGGGGAAATGGTGATTCAGTTGTCTATCACATCATGTATTTTCTTTCATTTTTGGTAAATGATTTCAACATACTTCATCAAGATAGTAAGATGCAGGCATTTGTTAGTACACTAAGTAAGGATGCTTGGATGTGGTATTATGGTCTTCCTAATAAAAGCATTACTTCCCTTAAAAATTTCTTGGAAATTTTTTTTAAGAGGTGGCATAATGGTGAAGAAGATATGATGACTGCTTTAGAGAAGGGCTTTGACCAACTAAAAAGGATAAGAGAACAAATTGAGCAACACCTCCATGATGATCTCAATGAAAAAGTTTATCGAAATCCATACATTGTTGAAGATCCTCCTCATGACCCCTCAACAGAAAATGTTGAAGATTGGGGATCTTTTCATGATTATTTCGGTGATGATGATCACATTTGTACCCCAAACCCGCCT
>LPNX010422947.1:36037-119675 GCA_001517045.1 Pseudotsuga menziesii | reverse complement strand
TAAGGTTTTGTGCAAGGTTGTGTGTTTAGCTTTCAGGTGGCAAGGATTGGACGAGCTGTGGATCTAGTTTGACTCCACTGTACATCCAACATTTTTGTGGAGGCATTGCCCTTCTGCATTCCACTAACAAGTTTCCCTTGCAGATCTATCCAGCAACAAGCCTTCCCCCTTCTCTTCCTCCATTTTATTAAAATCAATCTTCCAGTTACTTGTTCGTCCTCTTATAATCAGATCTACTTCTAAAAATTGCTTATACATTGTTAGATCTAGTTCCTGAGAGTCTTTTTGCTTAGATCTGAAATTTCATAAAGAATATCATATTTTAAAGATAGATCTAGGTGAAGAAATTTCATTTTTTGCAAGTAGCTAAATCATAGATGTAAAGCTTGCTCATAAGGTAGTTTCTTTTTTCGTTCTTTAAAGATTTAAATTCTGCAAGAAAGTGCACATCATATTGGCTGCCCAAAAAGCAAGCCAAGATCCCAAGGAAAGCTTACTTTCCTTGGTTCCCTTTTGCAAAACTAAATTGTTCTTTTTTAACAATTTTTAACTTAGTCTTTTTTCAGTAATTAGTGTGGTGACCCAAAGCACTTTTAAAGTGTTTTTGGGCACATTTGATTTTAATAACTTGTTGGTTTTTAGCAGGTTTAACAAAAAAGAGAAGGAGACTCTACCCGTTTTCCGACTCTTGAGCAAACCGGAGCTCCGTAGAGGCTTCCCCCACCGCTGTGCTTCCTTTTAGGCTTGTTGTAAGCCTTTGGATCCCGGATAACAAGGACCAAAGTGCAAATTAGTTTGTTGATATTGTAACCCTTAATAATAAAAAAGAATCACTTCGAGTAGGCTCTTTCAAGCCCACTCCCCACCCCCCCTGGGGGGATCCGCATCCGTTTCACTTTTTTGTTTTTTTTCTCATTTTTTGCTCTAGCTTAGTCTTGTCATGCAGGAATGTATACTTTGATCATATTTTTCATTATTCCATAATTTGAAATCAAAGTAATACTAATACTTACCCCACGAATCACCGATTGAACCGAAAAGTGAAAGAGAATCGTGGTAGAATTAATTAGAAAACCTGTGGTGTGTGTTTTTTCATTGTTACTTTTCACAAGCAAGCAGTAAAATTAACCCCTCCTTGATTTCCCGATTGAGGTCCACTTGGACCGAAAGAGATTCCTGGAGGGTCTTTTTTTTAACAAGAACACGCTCTTAAAATTTACTAAAATTGAGAAGACTCCAATGTGTATGCTCTGCACTTGGCTGCGGTTCATCCAATCAGTCAAGCTGCATCAAAAGCAACGCGAGTGACTAGAATAATTAGGATTCACTTTCCTAATTAACCACCTCAGGGGAAAATCCAACGCCTAGATTAAACCGTAAACGGTGGCAAAATACCCAAAGGAAGTGGGAACTACTGGACAGTGACCTCGAGGCGCCGATCTCTGTTACATCCTAGCGGATGTATTATGAACACAGTCTCAGAGACTCCATTCAGCCCACACATTCCTTGCGGGTAGATGTAGCGGTTGTTACTTTTGGACATACTCCAAGTACCCCCCGGGTATATCTGGAGTTCCCCCGCCTAATTTAATTCACTCATCCTTTTACATTAGTTTAAAACGTACCAAGATACAATTGCACAACATTCACTCCAGCACCTGCAAGCACTCTTAATTATTTTTTACTCCATTTAAAGGCACTGGTCAACTGCTTATTTCTTTCAATCTATATGTGATTGGGTGTCATATCGTGCTTATTTGTGATTGTCTCATCATGTTATCTGTTGTTTACAATTGTTAAATCAAAACTCCTAAAAAAATTACTCATTTAATACCATCAGCATCTAAGTAACCAGCCTTAATAACTCGTAGGGTCTACCCCCTTTGGCTTCGTTAGAAGTTTGCCTAAACGGAGGAGTCAAGAACAAGGTGACAGCCTTGACTCGAGACTTGCCCCCAAGGACACACCGAGTGGCTTGAAGATTTCTGCCACGTTCCCCCCAGGTGTGTGAAAGGCGGCAACAGTCCCTACAAGGTGTTACAAAAGATTGGTAGTATGGCCTACAAATTGGAACTACCTGCACCTTCACGAGTCCATCCAGTTTTCCATGTTTCCTGTTTAAAGCAGGTAATCGGTGACAAGCTACCAGCTCAAACCATGTTACCAGAACTTGATGAGGAAGGAAAAATCATCTTGGAGCCTGAAGAAATTACTGAAATACAAACTAGACAGCTTCGAAATCGATCAATTTCAGAGTATCTCATTAAATGGAAGAACTTACCCACAGAAGATTCAACATGGGAAGATGAGTCGTTTATACAACAGCATCCAGAACTATTTCAGCGTTGAGGACAACACTTTTTGAAGGGGAGGGGCATGTTAAGCCCTTAATGATGACACATTACACCATATAGTGTGGCGCATTACCCCCTATATTGTGGTACATTACATATTATTTATGTAGGCTTGGGTCTATTAGTGGGTTTATTAGTTGTTATTATACACCTTTATCTCCTATATATAGGAAGGAGATATTCTCATTTTAGTCATAACATCTTGTCTTGTGTACTCAGTACATTGTGTAAGGAGGTTCCTCCCTCGAAGAGGATTGATATTTATCTCTACTATTCATTTTTTAAGCGTGGATTACTCTCTTATTATCTATTTCTGCTCTTTTTATGCTATATTTGGGACTTGGTTGCATAACAGTCATCATCAAGGGCTTACCTACACATGTCAAAGACCATACAAGGTCATCATCATCAAAATGGTTCCAAAGACCATATACAAGGGTTCCATGACCCCAACAAGGGTTGCAAGGTCATCACCAACACAAAGAGGGCCTCATCATGCATTCCTTCAAGTGATAGGGGTACAAGGACATCGCGATCATGGCAAGAGGGCTTCATGGACTTCTTCAACCACCTCAACCACACAAGAGGACCTCCAAGGGTCAAGATCCATCATGACATCACCTATGGGGTTGCCAAACCTCCTCCTAGGGTACCATGACACCATCAGAGCATGAATGACCACAAAATGGGTCATTGATGCTTCTCCATCATCTACAAGAGCTTCAGCACCATCTCTAGGGTCTTCGGCATCATCACCAGGTTGGTGGCTCCAAGATCCATCCTTGTGGGTACAAGGACCTTGTCACTGGGTACAAGGTGCTTCAAAGCACAAACCAACTCTATGTGGGTCCCAAGGCATTGGATGTGAGGATACGGGGATCATCCATACCTGTGCACTGCAAGGGGGACTTGGTGGCATCAATGACAACCTATGGGGCCACTGCAAGTCCATGTTGGCATCAATGACAATTTCATCAACAGTTTGTGTACTTTCGTGACAAGCTTGGTATTAGAGAGAATATCTCTCTCGCTAAGAGGGAGTGTTGATTTTTCCTAAGCAGCATCAAGATCCATTTTCTAGGAAAATGGAGGCACCTGGTCAGTTAACAATAAATCAACCCAGTCTAGGACTGGGACCTCAGCCAAGGGCTGAGGGCCATTCTCTGAGAGAATGGAAACACCTGATCAGTTACCGGGAAATCAACCCAGTCTGGGATCGGGAGCTCAGCCTAGGGCTGAGGGCCATTCTATGGGAGAATGGAGGTACCTAGTCAATAACCAGGAAATCAAACCAGTATGGGATTGGGATCTCAGCCTAGGGCTGAGGGCCATTCTCTGGGAGAATGGAGGCGCCTAGTCAGTTACCAGGAAATCGACCCAGTATGGGACTGGGACCTCAGATTAGGACTGAGGGCCATTCTATGGGAGAATGGAGACACTTGGTCAGTTACCAAGCAATTGACATTGAGTCATCTCATGCAGCCTGGGGCTGAGGCACCTGGTCAGTTACCAGGTCATCACCATAAGCTCTAGGCTGGGTCTAGGCAAGTGACGCACACCTCTCCTAGATATATGGGCTATGAGACCTTCTCAAGGGACTAGCTACCCCTGGTTGAAAGACCTAACACTTGATCTTGGTGGCAACGAGGAGAACGAGATAAAGTATTTAATAATCCTCCTTATTTATGAAGATGCACTTTGAATGGACATGTATGGACCATGGGGACCTTGAAGATGACTTGTTGTGGTCATAAAATCACTTGAAGGACCAAGAAACCCTAGCACAACTTGTATTGATTCAAGTGACCATCAAATGAAGGACTAAGGACCTCAAAGACAAAGACTAAAAGGCTAATGGACCACAAAAGATTAAAATTCGATGGTCAAAGATGAAAAAAAATAAAAGCCCTAAGGTCAACCTCCTAATTATGTGGATTCATCTTATGTTTAATGAACTATAAATACAGAAGCTTTCTCATTTGCCAATCATCATTTTGAAGATCATCATCCTCTGATCTTTTGGGCTGAGGAATTTTTGGTGGCTATCTGTTGGTGTTTGTTTTCATATCTCTAACATGGCAGCAACCATCATCTTCTCTTCCCCTGGTCTCGACAGTCACTAGGGATTTTTCTTTATTGTGTCCACTTCCTTTCTCCTTCACGGCAGCAATAGCAGAGCTGCCACAATTCACGGTGGGGTAGTCTGGGGTAGCAACGGCTAATGGTAAGCCCGCTAGGGCTACCAACAGACCACAGAAGCAGCAATAAACAATTCACAGGGGTAGCAGCAAGCTACCAACAGTCCACGGTGGTGGCAGCAGGCTACAAACAGACCACGGTGGTGGCAGCAGGCTACAAACAGACCACGGTGGTGGCAGCGGGATACCAACAGTCCACGGTGGCAGCAGCCTAGGTGGCAGCAGTGATTGGTAAGCCTGTTAGGGCTTCCACATATCACAATTTCTTGTAGACTGGAAGAATACAGCCTATGACAGCTTGGTTGGGTAATCTTTATCTACATTCATCTCAGAGTTATGTTGAACAAAATTGATGTAACTATCTACGTTCTATCTACTCATGTACAAACTCAGTCATCTCATTTAGAGGATGAATTATTAATGCTTTGGGGTTTTTGCCCTTAAAAGGTTTCCCCGTGAATAGTTACATATATCGTGTCGGGGAATATATCATCGAGGGTCCGGAATGTAACTTATCGGCAGTAACAACGAAAATATCGGAAAATATCGGCAAATGTCATAAAGCATCAAAAAATACAAAAATATCCATTTTTTTCAATTTTTTTAACATCTAAAGCAACAACAACATCAAATAAACACATTGCTACATAAATATGAAAATACAACTAATATATAAGATGCATAAGATGTCAAATGGTGGATCATGATCACATATCAACTATAAAGTTATAAACTGAAAATATTGAAATATGTTCTTGATGGAATGATAGAAAATTACATCAAATTATCAAAATAAATGTCTCTCAAGAAATTAATCATCGAGACTCATGAGGCATCTAGATACTACATAATACAATGATAAATAGTAGAAATCATCGATCCCCTCTACCCCTTTTATAGGCAAGGGGCACCACTCTTCCTCTGGAAGCAGTAGGGGGTCATGTAGGTGCTTTGGATGAGTTAGGCGTCAAATTGGAAGCTCCAACTACTTAAGCTATGATGGAAGGTCCAACCACTCTACAATTTTGATGAAACTTCCCATGTTTAATGAGTGAAGGGTACATTTTTATTAAGGTCATGATAAAAGATTTCAATAGTCAATGCCACCAACATCAAGGTACAGGGATGGGTTGATGTGCTTGATTAAATGCCAATCCCATACCCTCATACTTGATAAAATCTAGTGGAATTGTTGAAATCTTGAAATCCTAAAAACTATTAAATCTCTTGAATTCTAAATGGGATCTAAAATTTTACTTTTTGCATATGAAGTCCGATGAGGTTGGAACCGCTCTCAAACATCATGAAACAATTAATGGCAATGTTAAAAATTTAAGTAAAAGGATAGAAAATGAAAGTAAAGGAGAATGTCACTTTTACTTTAAGAATTTAATACTATCATTTATTACTTTAAGAATTTAATATATTTAGTTTTAATAACACTGCCAAAAACTTAACCCATAAATTTATTTTTCAAATTTCATGCAAATTTTTTTAGGAGGGCGATATTTTCCAAAATATCCCAATATATCGCGACATATTGAATATATCGCAATATATTCAAAATTTCGAAAATATCGCGATTTTTTAGTGGCAATATATCGCCAAGGGGAATGACTCACGATATCGCCGATATATGTAACTATGCTCTAACATGAGGAGTAACAGGCAGAAAGCCCTTTCAGCAAAATATATACCTTTGTGCCAAGGCACTACCTTGTACAATCTTGAAGAAACAAGTACAGATCAAGATTAAGGGGATGAGATATCAAGACCAGACCGACCTGGAGTTGAATTAAGCCCCCATGACATTGTCTGCACAGTAAGGCGAGCACAAAGAAACTGTGTAAGGCCCAAGGAGAGTCAAGGATATACTCAAGAAAACTGTGTCTGTTGACTTACATGAAAATTTCCACACAATCATCAGACTAGCATGTATTCAGCAAACAACTTGTCTGTTTGTTTGCAGATAATGCGGTTGCGCTACATCAACGACTGTACTTTTAGTTACTCCGAACTCTAGTCAAAGGACATCCAATCCTTGTGGTGTCAATACAAGTAAGCTAGCGTAAATGTTTAGAACTGGATAAACATAGAAGTCGAAAAAGCTAGATGATGTGCAGACTGATTGATAGCACCCTTTTGACCATCTAATCTTCATTTTGGTGTACGCTATACATTGGGTATGAGTATTATATGGCTATCAATAATATATATCTTTTCAAACTGAAAAACGTAATAGACAACCTCACAAAAACATGACCAGGTGTGGGGTGGATTGCCAGAAATAGTGTCATTAAATAAGTTCCTTGTAAAACCAACCGTGAACAGTGAATTGGCATGATTCTCATTCCAAGCCAGGAAACCCAGATGCCTAAATACAACCTTAAAATGCTTCACTGCCAAACATGGTCATCCGTCAAAACTAAATATATCTATTTACGTCATATAATTATGTTTTTATACACTCAATCCAACCATACTATGGCATATTGCCAGAAATAGTCACAACTAAGCTATTTTCAGGAAATTCCGCTCAAGGCATGGCGAATGAACATATCTATCAGATTAACTTAACAAACCCAGATGTGTAAATTAAACTCTACTGAGTACTGGCAAAAAATATTCACAATTAAGTGCATTCAAGGTAAATCAACCGTGTTTGATGAGCTGGAATATTATTAATATTAAATATACATGGGTATTTGTACTTGCGAATATAAGACCAAGACCAAAAAAGATCCAAACCGGGGTCTTCTACATATTACCAGAAACAGGAACAGGGCTAGAGGGTTTCAGGGGATATTGTATAAGTCGACTAATAATGTCCTAATGCACTAGATGGAAACGAGAAAGGAAATATGAACAGAACGAGAAACAGATCTTTTAGTCAAGTTTCTGGTAACATAGTGTAAGGTGCTTACTTTCCATTTGCCCCAATACGGTAATGCACCTCGGCAAAAATTGAATTCGGTTCTTTGTACTTGTGAATATGAGTCCACACCAAAATATCAAACCGGCGTCTTCTGTGAGGTAGTCGCATACTCTAAATCCAATACATTCAATATACCCAGGTGCCTGAATCTAACTATGCCAAATTTATATCGGTTCTCCCCATCATATCCAATATACCCAGATGCATGAATCTAACTATGGCAACTTGATATGGGCACTCCTAAAACTTTGAAAATAACCGTGTTTGTATCAAGAAACTTTGAAGTTGATATAACCATGTAAGGGAATCTTCCCTTGCCATGGGAATTGAGTTTATTATTCATCAGACTTTGTGCACGAGGCAATCCAGCAGTGTTATGGCAAATCTGCCTGAGGTTACAAAAAAGCAAGAAAGCAGAAAACAGAGAATTAAGTACCTCTATTGCTGCAGTTTTTCTCTTCTCGTAAAGCTTGTCGAGGAGATTCTTGAGCACAGACGATGGCAGGAGAAAAGAACCGTCCGTCATTCTGAGATCTCGAATGTAATCTTGAAGGTGTAATGTAAAGCGTGCAGAACAGAGAACTGTTATTGTTTTTCTTCATACCCTTTAAAGGCTGAGAAGCAATTAAGGAGGAATTTGAATGCGTTTATTCTTTTAAAGGCTGTCTGGCTGGTAATTTTTTTACTTTAACAGAAGATCTGCCCGTCTGAACTTGATCTAGCTGGCGCACACTATAGAGTACCGTTAGCGCAAGAAAAGTAGAGAAAGGCATGGACCAGGGTCTCATGGGCCTTCGAGACATTGAAGTCAGCTTTGTAGAGCGACATACATCGGATTTTACTGACTTTGTATAAAAATTGTCTTCGCTGATCAATTTGTCAATGGATATTTTTATTATCATAATATTAATATATTTTTATTATAGTTATTTTATTTTATTTTTCAACTATGATTAAACCTATTAATGTTTTTGGTTTTTTCAAGATGGTAAAATGTATCATAATTTTGTGATCAAAATGACACTATAGCAGTCAAAGTGACACAAGAACGGTCGTTAGCTTTTTCTTCTCGAAGAAAAAAAGGAACGGTCATTACCTCCTGCTAGATGTCATTCCAAAATAATCATAATCATCGTTAATTTTAATAATTTGTAGTTTTACCATATGTTTACAATAACCATTATTAAATTTATTTTAGATGAATGTAAATTAACTTATAGGCATTTATCATTTTACTATAATAATTATTATTATTCTCTATTTGAAATTGAACATTGGCATTATTGTTTAATATTAATATTTTATATTTAATTATAATTTAATAGAAGAAAAAATGGAAATGGAAATGTAAAAATACATAGATATCTCAGCTCTAACTAACTTTATTCAAATAAATATCTTAGTTTTAACCAATTTTATTCAAATTGAACATTAACATTATTGTTTATTATTAATATTCTATATTTAAAAATATAATTTAATGTTTAAGATATATATATATAGATCTAACCAACCTGAGAGTGGAAATTTTAAAAACATAAAATTGTGGTTTTATGCAAAGAATTCAGTGAAATTAAAAAAATTAGTATCAATAAATATTAACATTA
Source organism: Pseudotsuga menziesii (assembly GCA_001517045.1). NCBI lineage: Eukaryota > Viridiplantae > Streptophyta > Pinopsida > Pinales > Pinaceae > Pseudotsuga > Pseudotsuga menziesii. The sequence goes on along the minus strand of LPNX010422947.1, from coordinate 110,581 downwards.
TCAATTAGTAGATATTAACATTATTAATATTAGTATATATTAAGTACAAATTTATGTATAATTGTGGAAAAGATATTATATATATATGGATTGTAATGATAAATGTTTTCCATCATATTTCAGATTGGTTATGTTGGAAAGTTGGCATAAGTATAATGGTTTATATTAAATTCGATTTAAGTACCTTATTAGTTTACTTGATTAAATTATTCTCCCACTTGTAGACTAAGAGGTTTTTCTTGTTATCCTAGGTGGTGGATTATCAAAATACTACCATACAAGTTATCAAGCAATTTTTTGGGATTTAAAGATAAAAACAATGCCATATGAAATAGTTATATGCCAAACTTTTGCTTTAGCCATGTAAGATTAAAGGATGAAGATGATTACCTCCTCTGGGCATTACATTAACATGATGATTACACTCCTAAATGTTACAGTGCGGTAAATAAGCAAGCAGTTTAGGAGTTTGTTCGATGGTCATGGAATAAGTTAAGGAAGTTTTGTTGCCCATCAAAGGATCATGTTCTAATGTAGCTCCTTCTTAACAATAGGGTGACAACATGGACATCTTACAAAGAAGATCCTTCATTGGTCTTGGTAGATGCACTCTCTCTCAAGTTGATGAGGAATCAAATAACCATCTAGTTATTTCTTGCCCTTTCTCTCACTCAGTTTGGGAGGAGATTGTTGAGTTCATTGGTTTAAATGGTATTTCAATTGGGGACTCCATTAAGGCGTATCTTCAAGGATGGTGCAAACATGAAGGCAAAAAAAAATCCAGGCTCTTCCCTTAATTGTAGCTTGGAGGATTTGGCTAGCTTAAATCTCAGCAAAATTTGAGGAAAAAATGGTATCTCCATTGGTAGTTGAAATACAAGGCATTAACATGCCCATGGGTGTTGGAGCAATTGGTACTGAGTAATTGAGTTGAGAAGTTGTAAATGAAGGTCACGAGTTCAAATTCCCCATGGGTGCTTACTTACAAAAAAAAATACAAGGCATTAACATCATTTATGCTTTCAACACACAATCTCTTTCTAAATGCCCAAGAGTTAAAGTGGAGGTGGAGGTCGATTCGAGTAAGCCTCGTGCTTACTTCGATGGTTCCTTTCAAGGGGACCTTATCTACACAAGTGCGGGTGGTATACTTTACATCTTTAAATCACACACATGCAAGTTGAAAGTGGGGTTAAGCAAGAGTACTAATAGGTGGGGGAATGAGATGTTGGCCAATGGAGGAAAGGTTTTTCCAGGAGATCCCTTGGCATATACGACAAGAAATTAAACATGTTGAAGTGCCTCCTTAACTCAATTCTAAGATTTTGGTTGGTAAGGAAACGAGGTGCATTCTCCATGGGTATATCAATCGATGACCTCCATAGCTTATAACCCCCTCTCTTCCTGAGACATGGACCCTTATTGGATTATGAAGTTTATTGTAGGGAAGGTGTTTATGGAATGCAATCAGGATCGGTCTAGCATTCTTCATGGCATCGATGCCACTAGGGAGTATGTCAATGCCATCCATAGAAAATTGGACATCTCGTGAACACTACGAACATCACTCTCTAGATGGAAGCTCAAAAGCAAGGTGGAAATACATCCACTCATTTTCTAGTTTTAGTTGATGGTAGTAATAGTTAATTTACCTAATCACATGCTTTATATCTGAGCTTAGCCATGGCATAACTGTTTCCATGATTTAGTAGTCTTTCTAGTAAAGCCCCAAATTTTGTCTTAAGAAATAGTTGTCGAAAAGAGATTAGGCTCTGGTTTCCCAATTTTTTTGGGCAAGTCTTATATTTTTAGAACAATATTGTTATTTTTTGGATGCTTAAGTTGATACTTACCTGACTTTTAGTCCCTCTAGTTAACCTGGTTTCCCTAGTGGCAAGTTAGCCATCAATTTTTTTATTATTATATGTTTTCTTCTAAGTAATATAAAGACACAACACTAGCTTAAAAAAAAGTTAGATTTTCTTCAATTCTCTCACACCTACTTTAAAGTGTAGTATACATATTTAATCATAAGAAAGGCATATAAAAGGTATTCACAATGAATGTTGGTTTTACAATTAAACATATTCAATGAAATTGGAACTCATATGAGACAGTGTTGGTCACTTGTTAGTTACTAATGATTAGTTATCAACAAAAGCAATTTTGTCTATACTCCAAACGGATGGATTCAATCTTTCATTGTATTATTTTTACTAGTCTTACCCAATTGCCAAAACTATCTTCAAAGACGCATTCCTTTTGGACCAATCTAATCAATGCTACCAAGTCTCACACTACTCTCTTTTATAGTTTAGAAAGTTAATTGTGGACATGAATTTTGTTTGAAGTTATACTTCCACCTAATTAATAAGAACATTGACCTTGAAACTTTATCTTAAAGATTTTTTACCCTCTAAAAATTGTAGTAGTCTATTTATTCTACCTTTCGACTTTATGGTGGGTTTTGGTCGGAATCCAGTAAAAAAAAAGTTGGTAAAATCCAAATTTTGAAGTGTTTAAATTGTGTTTTTGAATCCATTAAAATGGCACCCAAATTATGCAATTTCTATGGCTAATATATATGATTCTAAGATTTTTTTTAGATTTACAACCGGACTCCAAACAAAATAAGACATAAAATACGCTCGAAAAAAATTTTAAAAAAACGTAGAATATTTAGAATACACCTTAAAAAATTTGAAAAAAATATTATTATTCCACATTCTTTTTATATATTATATAATATAAAGCCTCGAGGGTTAGCTCAAGTAGTCATGAAGAAGATGTGAGATCTCTTCCCCAAAGTTGGGGAGGTCACTTGTTCAACTCTCTTGATTCTTTGAAAATTAGGTTATTAAATTATATAATAATGTCTAATAGTTTACCCTATTCCAATCTATGAATTATAAAAAAAATACTAAAACAAATTCACAAAATTATTCTTTGAAAAGCAATACTATATGTAATTATAAAATCATCCTATTTTATTTAATAAAATAAAAATATCATAAATTCAACTTGCTTCATCTTAAAATATAAAATATCATTAGTCAAACTTTGTTTATCATATAAAATGTGGTTGTATAAAAATATCATAAGTCAAACTTAGTTTATCGTATAAAATGTCGTTGTAGATAAAATAATTTATATAAGTGACAAATTAATGTGAAAATGGCTCAAATCTTGGTGTCATGCATCTCCTAAATTGTTAGGTGTCGTGCATGGTAATCCCTTTGACTTGACTTGTAGTTGTTGTGGATTTGGTGCCACGACGAGATTCTCGGGGTTTCTTTGAATAAACTTCGTTGTACGTGTGGTCATTGTCACGTGCCTTTAAATATAAATGCATTGACATACCATTTTGTTCTCTACTTTTCTTTAAATACGGAAAAAGCTATATTATATTATAAAAGTATAAGTTGTGAATGTACATGGATTATATATATAGTCACCACACAAAGACCATAACAACTCGTCAACTCCATAGGGCTCGATAAAGGAAACACCATAAGATAGTACCAAAGGATCGAATGGCCAAAGAATAGACAACCAAACCGGATCCCAATCATATATTATCAACATATCCAATGTTTATCAAAACAGAAATAACATAGCTATATTAATTTAAAATCTATAAAAGAGAAATATCAAGAAGATATCATGCAACTATCAACCCAAAAGTGAAGGAGCTATATGCTCATAACTGGATCTTTTGCAACAAGAAGTTACCTCAAAGTTTTCATTAACTTGTGAAACCTGGAAATACACGAAAATACATTCGTTATTAAAAACATATATGTTGTTAGATGAGATAAGAAGTATAACCAAAAATAAATCCTTAGTATACTGGATAAATAGTGGGCTCTCGGTACTGTCCAGAGATCAATAGCCTCGCCCAAAATTAGAGGATCTTATAAGATATAAATTCCACCTCTTGCTCATTCTGAAATAAGGAAATATCAACTGATCCAACATGTAACTCGAGTGTTGATTTTAAGAGAACATCTGCTTCATTATTGAATTCCCAATAGATGTGTTCATACGTGATACTATCAAAGGATTGTGTTAAACCTTTAATCTGCAATAACCCAAACTTAAGTTGTATCGCCTGTAGCTGACCGATTCCATTTATCCAATTGATAACTACTGTGGAGTCTCCAAAAACCTTCAGTATCCTTAATCCCAGAATCTGTGCAAAATATAACAGTAACCATAGAGGCAGAACTTCAGACCTGATATTTGAACTAGCACCACAATTGAAGGTCGGCTTGTAGTATGTATCATTATTGATCCATAAATTGTACCTGCTCCCCCGCAAGTCATCTCATCTTGCAATGCTCCATCAAAGAAGCCTTTGTAACAATCCATGTCAAAGATAGACAGCCAATGTATCTTATGAATGTGTTTTATAACCGGTTATTTCCTCTATAAGAAGATGCAAAAATGCACTTAACAGTAAAACCAACAATCCATTTGTGTCCTTCAAAAATATAGTGATTCCTTGATTTCCAGACTTCCCAACATACAAAGACTGATAAGTGCATCCATTGGCATGTACTTGTCTCTAATCGTCCAAACAACTATTTAGAGAGTCTCCATGCCAGCGAATAGGGAGGTAGATAGATCTGCAAATGCCTGACCAAACATTCATTGTAAAAACACAGTTTGAAAATATATGGTCGTAGGATTCTTCGGATGCAGAGCATAGGCAACACACTCCCGATCCCACCTGACCTCTCTTTATCAGATTCTCCCACTTTAATATGGATTTCTTTAAATCCAACCATATGAAAACTTTGCATTTAATAGGAATCTCCCATTTCCAGACTTCCAACTGCCACCACAAAACCTCACATAGGAAAGAGTGTCACTGCATCTCATATGCTAGTTTCATCGTAACGACACTTGAAGTTATATTCCATGTCCACATCAATGAATCATTCTCATCATACAAAATGATACCACCCAACTTTAAACCGTGAGTATATATATCCCATTCCACACCCAACTGAGCTTTAAGTTCCAGGTCGCTAGCATCCATCCAGTCTGATCCATAGCCATTGGAACCTATGTTCTTGATAAGATCTTTCAAAATTTTCTGACCTGGCCTGTGCAAAATATCAACCAACCCACTGGTCACAACTTATAATTATGCGATGCTCCTACAATTGGATCCAAGCCCACACAAATGGACTCTCCATTGTCAGGCATCCAAGCCAACTAGTTACCAAGTATGTTGAATGCATTGGTAATACCACGACATATATTTGAGGTTCCTTTAATTGATTTTTTTGGCATTCTTATCCATTTTTCCACATCCATGTTCCTTGTGTATTTTTCATCTATGACTCGATGCCACAAAGGATTTTGGTAGTAAGTGCCTTTGAAAATAGATATAGATTTTTTATCCCCCAACCACCCAAAACTAGGGTTTGGCTATGTGTTCCCATTTGACTAGGTGATACTTATTATTCTCAAGAGACCCAGACGACCAAAAAATGGAGATCTTACTGTAAATAACTCTAAAAACAGACTTTGGCACATTTGTTATCAACCCAAATGGCACTTCTCCATCCGAGTGCCGACACTTCATATGTTGGCACACAAAAGGACACTTATGGATTGAAGGTTGCCTAAACACTATAGATGGCCATGACATGAGATGCATTCACTATCCAACCAGCTTGCCATTTTACCTTTTCATATGTTGAATGTTGTACGCGACTATCTCCACAGCAACTCGCATACATACGCGACTATCTCCACAGCATCCCACGTACTGTACGCGAGTATCTTCATTGCAACCCGCATACAGATCTGTATGCGGGTTTCCCTTATAGCAACTCGCGTGTCATACGCGGGTTGCCAGTATCAATACTCGCGTACGCATCCATTCGACATTAAAAATAATAAAACACGATTGATGGAGATTTGTTGAGCCCTAATCATTAACTATCTCAACTGTCTCAACCTCCTCAACCTTCGAAATTGCTCTATTTCCTAAAGTATAAATAGAGGCCTTGGGGAGGGCATTAATCAATCAATCTTGGAGAGCAAAGTTATGCTGGTGGTATATCTTCAGAAGTCTTTGGAGCAACAGAACTCAGAATCCTTTGGTTGCAGAGGAGTCCTTGTTTCAGACGTTGGGTTGTACACTTATCTCATTCACTATTGTTAATAAAGAGAATTCTTCTTTGAACTTTGTGTTGAGTCTCTTTCATGTATCATTGTTTGATGAATATTTTTGATTAAGCACTCTATATATTGTTCATCTAACTTGTCATATATACATGTATAAGATTGTACTTGGAGAATTGTCTCTTTGCAAATGAAAGAGGTGCATCCCTGAAAGCTTTGGAGAGGAGCAGAGCGGGAGAAGACAAAGCTTGGATCAATCGTCGTTAATCGGGTGAGTCCACCATATCTTCCTATTTCCTTTCTGTACTTTAAAGCTGATTGTTTGCAAGTTTTAGAAGTATGTTGGTAACCCCAGACCCTCGGTTATAAGGGTGTTTAGTCCTGAACAACAGAACTGGCGACTCCGCTGGGGAGCCCAGACTGCTGTGGGTTATTTATGTTTACCGTTGCCCAATCTTTGCCTTGATTGCATGTGTGGTCTCTTGTCTTGGATCATGCTTAAGGTAGTGTTTGAAGACCTTGAAAATTTTCTCTTTTATTATAAAATTTTATACCTGTACGTGGGTTGCTCTTGCATACAGTCGCGTACAGAGGCCTACGTACGCGGGTTGCTCTCTAGGACAGTCGCATACAGTACATGGGTTGCCCTTGTACACAGTCGCGTACAAGTCTAAGTATTCAAATTTTTGGGTTAGGGTTTTGCTTGTCCCTATCCCTTTATAAAGTTTGTTTGCTGGTTGGTCTTCCTTATAAGCATTGCACTATCAGTTTGATGACCTTGTTGGCCACACCTTGTGCTTTCTTATGAAGCCCTTGAGTTCTTATTGTTTGGATTGTCTTCTGTTAGCAACTTGAAGTGGATTTGCCTGTTTGGGTTATAGGTTCAAGTGTTGTTGTCTGAATCAGTGATCAAGGTTCTAGGCACTATGTATCCTTTCTATCTTTGGATAGTATTTGGTTTGCCACTTGCCTTTGTGTGATCTCGGTGATTTCCTTTCTTTTTGTCCGCCCAAGCTAGGGTTCCAAGTCTTCCTTAGGTGGTTGATCCTTGGTCTTTAAATCTGTTTACTTCACTTTGCTTACTTTATACAGTTAGTTTAATTCAAGCATACTCGAGTTTTTGTGCATAGTAGGTGAATAGTAGTCTTTGAGCATTTTAAAAAGTGAAAAGAAAACATTTTAGAAGCTTTTGCATTTGATTTTGCATAGAGTAGTTTTATTTTCAGTTTTTAAAATATAATCTCAAAAAACTACAAAAATATAGTCTTAGAGTTCTCTTTATTGTTGCATTTTTTTATATTTACAAAAAGAAGAAAAGAAGCTTGTTTTTTAGTAGTGGTAATTTGCTTTGGAAATATACACCTTTGTTTTACATTTCTTATCGAGTAAAAAACATCATAGTCCTTCACTCCACTTCCTTCTGAGTAAAAAATAGCCCTTAAAATGAACGCAATAATTAAAATTTATTAGTAATTTTTATTTTTTAGTGCCATACACCTACTAGCTTAGGCTAGACGTGTGGGATAGGAAGTGTAAACTTCCCATAAGTTTTAAAATTCAGACATAGTGGGCTTATCAATAGGTAAATCCTTCTCTTTATCGATAGTATCTGGGAAGCTCCTCTCAAACGGGAGTCAAGCACGAGGCCGCGTGGAGGCATTGGACTGAGGAGATAACCCTCTGATTCCTTGTCGAAACGTAAATCAGGACTTTTATGCATCTGGGGATTCTGTCCTAAACAAAATTTCAGGGCCAACTACCCTGCCCATGCATACGAGTCAGGCTTGCGACTGTCTCCCCAGACTATTGGTATAGTTAAGGTGGCCTCTAGTCTCTTGACATCTAGGGTTCATACATAGGTAAACTAGAAGGCTATTTCTGGTTCACCTTGGACGGGCTTGGAAAGTAACCCTTGTTGAAAGTGTAGGAGGGCGGTGGGTGATTCTTCCGCTTGTGCCTAAGAACCTCTTCAAGGACGCCAAGTAACTGTTCTTCAGCTTTCTTCGGGAAAGCATATCTTTTACCCTTGCTAACTGTTGAGACTTTAGGAGTTTTCGTAGTGATTGCTCTATGGTTTGTCTGTGTTTAGCCGACCTTAGGGTTTGAATTGTCAAATTTACAATCGTGGAGGACCAACCTATAAGAAGGTCACAAATGGTTGCAAAACCTTCCTCCTCTCATCACATTGGAACCTCCACCTCCACCTCAAAGGGAAAGATTGGACACGGATGGTTCATTTGAACCGATAGGAGTAAGTGAGGTTCTGGGTGAACTAGTACTTAGGGCTAATCGCTCTTATTTTAACACAGTTGAGATAGAATATTTGCAGGCTGACGAGTTTGCAAGGAATTTTAATACACCCTTAACTGACTTAAACGATCCTGTGATCATCCAGGTTAAGCCTTTTGATTCACCTGTTTTAGGTGTCCCTGTGGGCAAGATAATGTCTTCTGTGGGAGAAAGTTCTTTTGTTTTCACCTCAGCCATTCCGGCTGAAGGGGTACTACCTCCCTCGATAAGTGCCCCTAGATCTAGCATACCTACTACGCCATTAAATCCAACGAGTCGGGTGGTTCAACCGTCGGTTCCCACAAGCCTAGCAGGTGCTTCTGGTGGCATGGTTACTGGGATTCCTAGTAAACCTACTGTTCCTTCCTCCTTCACACACACTGCCCAAAGCGGTCCAGTAGGATCCTTGGATTTTGTCCAAGGATTTCCTTGGAATGGGGGGCATATTCCCCCATCCACTACATATGTAGGCCCATCACCTTCTTATGTAGGAGTGTAGTTTGGAAACACTACCTCTTATGGGCAAGGTTTTCAAACTCCGGTCTTGACCCCGTTCATGAGCTCTCCCTTTTCGTTGTTTAGTGGAGGGATACCTGCTCCTGTTTTTCAAACCCCAGTTTCGACTAGGACGGTCCAAACCTCTTATACTACACCTCCCACCCACAATCCTGTGGCTTACGGATGGAATCAGTTTCAAAGTAATCCATCCACTTCGCAAACGACAACAGGGGGCAACCCCACCTTTACATATGGGAATTTGGGGGCAAGTCCCTTTAATCCCCAGACTGGCACTTTTAGTGCTCTGATTTGACCCAAGCTTCCATTCCTGGCAATGTTGAACTTGCCAAATTTATCTAAATTGACGAACGGCCCGGTGAGGCATGACCCCTCGTGGCCACTTGTTCCCACCAAATTGGCATCCGACATCCCAAAATTTGAGGGCAAAGTTGGTGAAGATCCTGGGACTCATGCCACCACTTTTCATTTATGGTGTTCTTCTAATTCGCTGAATGAAGATTCAGTCAGGTTGACATTGTTCCAAAGAACCTTAATGAGTACTACAACAAAATGGTACATTGAATTACCTTATGTTGTGTTCAGTAGTTTTTGGGACTTGGCTAGTGCATTCCTTAGCCACTTTCAGCTTCTGGTCCGATATGACTTCGGAACGGACTTGTTATCTACCTTCAGGTAGAACAAGGCTACCCACATCTCGGATCACATCGAAGAGTGGAGGAGGCAAAAGAGACTTATTAAAGCCACTATTCCTCCTGAGTTTTTACTAGAGTGGTTCCTTAAATCCCTGTTGCCTTACATATCTAAGGACGTATCCACTTCAGGAGTGACGAATGAAGAAGAAGCCATTCTCAGGGCCCAACAATTGGATTTGATTTATTCACAATCTGGGATCTTGTATGCGATTATCCCTGAGGCACCGAGGCCTACCCATGATGCAGAGAAACCTAAGCGTGGACCCCATGTCGATGGTGTGGTTGGGTCCATAAACTCTCCCACTGTAGAATCTTTGACCAAACAGCTCCATCAGTTGTCCGTCAAACATTCTATGGTGGAGGCAGCAAAGGCTGCCCCCTCACCCCAAAATGCAAATGTTTTTGCACAGACCTCTCAGAAGGGCAATCAGTAGCCCGGTGGGAAGAAGAAGAGAGGAAAGAAAGGGGAGGGAAATCAAAACAAGCAGAAACCCGCAAATAGTGCTGATGGGAGCAAGAAAGAAAAGAAAAAGGTGAAATTCCCATGTAAGTTGTGCCATGAGGATCACCTCACTCACCTTTGTCCCCTTATGGAACAAGCCCAAAAGATGCTAAAAGCTCAACAACCGGCTGTCCTGAAGGATCATTTTCTCCAAGGTTAGAATTTTGCTGCAGCTTCTAATGTAGCAGGGGGCTCTTCAAATGCCCCTGACCCCAATTATATCAACATGCTTCGATCTTCGACTTTGCTACAGACTAGGAATACAAACTATGAAAAAGAGACTTTTGAGAAGGGTAAGGCTATATGTGAAACTTCTAACCCTCTCACGATCGAGAAGCCTACTGAAACTTTGCCTAAGATACTGAAAGGTGTCTTTAAGAAGACCTTGCATAACCCTAATGCTAGGGCTGCTTCAAACTACTCTGTGGTTGAAGACTTGGCCCAAAACCCTTATGTAATGTCAGCTTTAGAGGTGTTACAGAGCTGTCCTGCCCAGCGGGATGCCCTCTTAGCAGCCTTAGGCAGCATGGACTCGTCGAGTCTCATGGTGAAATTTCACTTGTCTGATGTTAACATTCACCTACCTTACCATGTAGCCTTATCAATAGATGTCATCCATGGTGGAAATACCATTGGAATGGCAGTTGTTGATGAGGGTGCTTCTACATGCGTTATGTCCTTATCATGTTGGAAAGCTCTCAGATCCCCAGAGCTAGTACCGTTAAACACTCTACTTACTGCTTTCGATGGAAGGTCATTCCGTCCACATGGTATCCTACCGGCTTTTGAAATTAAGATGGCAGGGAAAGTAGTGTCTGTTGAGGTGGAAGTGATTGATGCACCTTTGGACTATAATTTTCTTTTGGGAAGAAGCTAGACTTATGGCATGTCCGCTATTGCGTCGACCGTCTTTCGGGTGGTAGTATTTCCACACGAAGGGAAGTTGGTTACTATTGACCAACTTGATTTTACTCGAAAAGGATGCATGGAGTCTAATGAGTCACATGTGACATTGGTTGATTAGGTCAAACCTACCGCATAGAGCTTGGGGGCTGGAATGTACGCATCACTAATGGGCACATTTGATCTTCCAGCCTTGATTAACTATATAGGTTCTAATAGTGTGGGGAAGTCCATAGCCACGGTTGTTGATAGGACTGATCCTTGGGTTCTCCCTTCCCCCCATGAACCGGAAGTGCCCTTATTGGTAGTGGAAGTGGCTTACCAAGCTATCACTCAAACCACTGTTGATCTCATTCCTGACCCTCTCACAGTCTCAGAGGACCTGGAAGAAGTCTATTTGCCTGCTTGGGCAGAAAACTCTTTGCATTCTATAGATTGTTTAAATATGGTTTTACCTTCTGATGAAGCCATTCTGGAAGCCATGTGCGGACGTGATAAGATCTGTGAAGATCTTCATCATCGATCCTATTTTCTTCCAGAGCTAAGCAGGATAGAGAATCAAGAGTTTCATGAGTCTGACAGATGATGTTGATATACCCATCAATCCCTTACCAAGGGAAGGAATGTTTGTCGAGGGGAATATGGCAAATATTTTCACTACTATCCCTATCAACATCTCTGTAAATCCTGACATTGTGGAAAATATACATATCGGTGCAAACTGCTCTCCTGATGAGATTGCAATCTATATGTCCTTGTTCAAGGAATTCCGCGACGTTTTTGCCTAGTCATATGAGGAGATGCCAGGCATTGATCCATTGATAGTTGAGCACGAGATCCGAACATACCCTGACGCTAAATCTGTTCGGCAAAAGTTAAGACCTATTAACCCGTGTAAAGTGGCGGCTGTGAAGGCTGAAGTTGAAAAACTGTTGAAAGCTGGTTTCATTTATCCCATAGCTCTGACAGAATGGGTATCCAACCTAGTTCCTGTTGATAAGAAGCAAGGGACCATACGCGTCTATACTGACTTTCGAGATTTGAATAAATCCTGTCCTAAGGACAACTATCCCACACCATTTATAGGTCAAATTATAGATGCTTGCACGGGAAGTGAAGTTTTCTCGTTTATGGATGGTTTCTCCAGATACAATCGAATTCAAATAAAACTGGAAGACCAACATAAAACTGCTTTCATTTGTCCTTGGGGTACCTTTGCGTACAAAAAAATGCCCTTTGGATTGAAAAATGTTGGGGCAACCTTTCAACGGGCAATGAACTTTGTCTTCCATGATATCAAATCCATTGTCGAACCCTACCTTGATGATCTACCTACACATTCTCGTAAGAGGATTGACCATCCAGATCACCTACGGTTGATATTTGAGCGATGTAGATACTATAAGATCCGCTTGAATCCCCACAAGTGCATGTTCTGTGTCGAGTCAAGGAGACTGCTTGGATTCATTGTCTCTAATAGAGGCATTCAGGTGGATCCATTAAAAGTAGAGGCCATTGTAAATCTGCCTCCTCCTTGTTCTATCATGCAACTTCAAAGCCTGCAGAGAAAGTCCAATTTTCTTCGACGTTTCATTGTAAATTATGCCAAGATTACCAAGGGTTTCATGCACCTGCTAAAACAAGACACCCCATTTATATGGGATGAAACTGCACAACTCGCTTTAGAGGCATTGAAAAAGGATTTGTTGTCGTCACCTTTACTGCATCCGCCAAATTACTCTAGGGATTTTATATTGTATCTGGCTGCGTCTGAGTCGACAATCAGGGTAGTCCTGGTCCAGGAAGACGATAAGCTCCAGGAGCATGTCGTTTACTATCTTAGCTGTGCTTTAGTCGGACCTGAACTCAGGTACTCCCACATCGAGAAATTGGCCTTAGCAGCTGTCTATGCTGTTCAAAGATTACATCACTACATCTTACTAAGGACTACAACAGTAGTGGTAGATGTTAATCCTTTTCAATATGTTTTGTCCCGATGGATTATTGGAGGCAAATTCAACAAATGGATAGTCATTCTCCAAGAGTTTGACTTGGATTTCCGGTCTACTAATTCTAAAAAATCCTTAGTTTTTGCTGAGCTTATAGCAGAATTTCCAACGGAAGAAGATGTAGTCATTGAAGAAGACTCATTCCTAGATGAGCATATCTTCTTGATATCCACCTTTGACCCCTGGTACGGAGATATACTTATATATCTCTAGACTTTGAAGTATCCTGCAGCTTCCTCATGGGAGGAACGACGTAAATTACGCTTTCATGCTAAGAACTACCTCAACATAGGAGATACTTTAAATCGTAGAGGGGTAGATTCCATTTTGCGTCAATGTCTTCCTCATGATGAAGCAGAGACTGTCCTAAATGATTCCCATAGTGGAGCATGTGGGGGTCATTTATCTGGGTTAGCAACGGCCCAGAAGATACCATGTGTCGATTATTTCTGGCCCACGATCTTTAAGGATTGTGTAGAAGCCATGAAGCGTTGTCATCCGTGTCAGCTTTACACCAGAAAAATGCGGTCACATGCAGCTCCGTTATTTCCCGTTGTCTCTATGGGCCCCTTCATGAAGTGGGGGATTGATTACGTGACGTGTAACCCAGCCTCGGCTGGGGGGCACAAATATATCATTGTCGTTGTAGACTATTTTACGAAATGGGCAGAGGCAATGCCCACCTTTAAAGCCGACGGGGAAACAACAACTTTCTTCGTGTTCAATCAGATTATAGCACGATTTGGTATACCCAAGGTGATTGTCACTGACCATGGCAGTCATTTTCAAAATAGCATGATGATGGAACTGACCACTATGCTTGGATTCAGACAAGAACATTCATCTTCGTACTATCCTCAAGCGAACGGTCAGGTTGAGGCTGTTAATAAAACTTTGAAGACCATCCTCAAACGTACTATTAATGTAGCCCATTCTAACTGGCATATCATACTATACCCCGCACTTTGGGCGTATCGAACTAATGTAAAAACTGCTACGGGTTTCTCCCACTTCCAACTCATTCATGGAGTGGAATTCGTTACCCCGGTTTAATGTGAAATCCTATCTTTGAAAATAACTATTCATGTGTTACCCGATACGATAGAGCTTGAAGAACGTCTAATACACTTAGAACATCTTGATGAGCAGCGTACAGATGCGCTGACAACAAATCAAGCTCACAAAAATAGGGTCAAAAACCAATATGATAAGTCGGTCAAGCCTCGAATTTTCTCTGAGGGGGAACTTGTTTTGCTCTGGGACCAAGACAAAGAACCCCTGGGGGCAGGAAAATTCAAGGCCATGTGGTTGGGGCCTTATGTTGTGTCGAAGGTCTTAAAGAAGGGTGCATATGAGTTAATTGATTTTGATGGGAATCAGCTGCCTGAGTCTAGAAATGGGCTCTACCTGAAAAAGTACTATGCTTAGGCTTAGCGCTTTTTCTTGTATTTCATCGTATGTATTTTTATGTACACTCGTTCGTCGGTTTTTGTTTTTTATACCATCTGCTAGTTGTTTCAGATGTCTTCCGAGAGGTTCATAGGTTTCATTGATGGTACCGGTCGCCACACTTGTAATCTAGCTTCAGCGGCATGGGTCATTTATTCTCCCTAAGGACAGTTAGTTGCCTCAGGAAGCGCTTGCTTAGGTCCTGCTTCTAATAATGTCACTGAGTATAGGGCTGTAATTTAGCTTCTATGGGATGCTTTGTCACGTGGCATCACTCAGCTAGAAGTCCGACTGGACTCTCAACTGGTGGTTTCCCAGCTCAATCGAGCTTATCATGTGCGGAACCGTATTCTATTACGTCAGTTTATGCAAGTTAGGTTATTGGAAAGAAATTTTGAATTCATTACATTCAATCATATTCCAAGAAATCAGAATTCATTAACTGATGCATACGCTAATTACATCTTGGATTGGCATTTAACACATTTTTTATAAAAATATACAGCATACACATAAGAAACATTTGTAAATAACCAACAAAACACACACACACACACACACACACACACACACATATATGTGTGTGTGTGTGTGTGTGTGTGTGTGTGTGTGTGTGTGTGTGTGTGTGTGTGAATATCTGTCTATAGATAGGTCGAGTCTTTGATCCTCAGATCCAGTCATAACTGTATAATATACAAAAAATATACAAAATATGGATCATAGTCCATCAAATGCCCTAGATCTAAGCAGGACCACCCTGGTCACTTGGACCACCCCGGTCCCCCTGGTCTCCCTGTACTCTAGCTTCTTCAGCCTCTTCAACTTCAACAGCCTCAACAACATCTATGTATACTAAAACTGCTTTGGCTACCCGCCTCAAAAGGCGTATCCAGACATGTGGAACTCCAACCACAAGCTCCTGCATGACGGCTGGGATGTGCTCTATCCGTAAGGTGGGTACTCTCTGGGTAAGCCTGGCCAACTTTCCCTCCAGAACCCTAATCAGCCCCTGGTCTTCGCCTAAGACAGGACGCACATACATGCGTGGATGCCTTTCAGGGTGTACTGGTCCAATATCTGCATTTTGACATGTTTATAGGATTAGAACTCTTATACATATGTATATATCTATATATTTAAAATTCATAAAAATTTTAAAAAATTGAAAATAAAAATTACCTAGCTCTCCCCATGCTCTTCCTAGAGGGAGGACAAGGTCTGGATCACCACGAAAATCCATCCCAGCATATGGAAACTACTCCAGTGCTGGTAACTGCTGCTCCCACCAAAAGTAGAAGTCATCGTCATATACACTCTGCACTGAGCCACCTCCTCCCTGGCGAAGGAAGATATCTCCCCATCTACTCAGCCTAGGTTGACGAGGAGAACGAACTGCTAGGGGTACTGAAGGGCTCAATCTCGGCACTCTCTCTCGAAGAAGGCAACTAGTATGCTAGAATATCCAAAGTTCTTTCTCCTTCCTCTCTTGCAGCCCGAGAGTTGTTTTCTCAAAATTGGGATAACTCTCGAGCACCAATCATATAGGCCCCCCTGCATGCAATCCACTGCCAACCTCATCTGGTTCCGTGTAGCGAGATGAAGAGAAGATGATCCCGCAACCCTCACTATGGTACTTGTCAATATCTATAGAGAAAGATCACGTATGTGTACAATAGGGATGCAACTCTCTCTCTCCTCTTCGTGACAGACCAACAATGAAATATATATCCTTTGAAGTAATCTCCAAGGATTCACCTTGAAGGTCGAACATGCCTAAATCATGATCCCAGTATTTTATCATGAACTCTAGCAGGTGGACATTGGCCAGCATAGGTGATGTGCAAAAGAATTTCAACAACCCACTTGACCGCAAAACATTCATAGTGGGGGCACTTTGGAGTGCTTCTTGGTCCATATCCTCATGCTCACACTCCCTCCACTCAAGCACCATCTTCAAACCTAGTAAAACAAACATTGCAAACCTTTAGTTTCATGAAAAAATTCAAAATTTTGACCCAAACCACTACTTTTTCCCCTCATGCAGCGTACGCTACTGTCTAGTTAGGCATGTCACGTACTGTACACGACTGCCCTTCAGGGAAACTCACGTACATAATGCGTGTACGCGAGTTTCAATATAGCAAACCTACGTACACAACGTTCCTTGCTTAAGGGTGCTCAAAAATATAAAATTTGGACTCAATTTTGAAATTTGCTAGGATCAAATTGAAGAGCTTGGGGTGCAGTCTTACCTGACACTTGCTAAATTGGATTTGGTCCACCGAATTGTCCACATCGATCAACTGAAGGGAGAGGTGAAAACTTGTGTTTTATGGCTAAAATTCAAAATGGTGAGTTTTATTTATGTTTTTGAACTATTTATAGAAATAAAATTCCTCAAGTGGGTTTTTTCCTATAGTTCATAATTCACTAAACTAATACCATATCTCTTTTTGCCTTGTAACAAGTTTATCATTGTTTTAAGGTGTTTTTTTGTCGTTTCACATGCATTTTGCATCTATACTTACTCCATTTTAAACTTAGCAATCAACATTTTAACCACGGACTATGGTATTTTAAACCATTAGCTCCTTGTCTTTACCATTGTTCTTCCGTGGATAGGGCCTTCCTCTCATGAGTATCCTCATTTAGAACCAATGTTGTCTTTCGATACTCATGTTGCAGCTGTCTTAGGTACAGGGGAATCCTCGTAGCTAATTTTCACGCCAAATGGAGCCGCATTTTGGTCTCTTTTTACAAGCTATCTCTTAATAGGACTCCCCGCCTTTATGGAGTTTCTTTAGGCCCAGGTTTGACTCCTAAAAACAGACTTGACTGCCGAGCTAACTTGTCTGTTCAAGCTCGTTAAGAATATGTGAATGGGCATCCGCATTGGTGGTAGGTTATCTCTTTCTCGGACCATGCGGAATAATACGAGAAAGGATCACTCTCTTTTCTATAGAATTGAGAAGAGTATTCTCAGGCATAGGTTTATCACTTTTCCGAACCTGAGGGACTAAATTTAAGGAAAAGGAACACCCAGTATGAGCTCAGTTTCCTCTTTTTCGTGCTCTGGACCTAAAACATGGAAAATATTTCGAGTGTACTTTATGTCTTTGTCATGCTCGTTAAACACTAAAGAACAAGGCATCGAGTTTATTGTTGTAAGCCCCATTTCTCGTACTCAAATGGATCTTTCCGAGTGATCTTGCTTTCCTTCACACTCATAAAACTCAAGCTATATGCTACTCTCAAAGGAGCGTTGGGTAGGTGGTAATTAACCTTTTTCGGACCTCCCTGACTAAGTACGAAAAGGGTTCACCTTTTCTTCTACGGAAGTTAAGAGAGTTCTTCTGTGGTATGTTTTATACTTTTCCGGCCTCAGGAGACTAAATTGGATGAAAAAGTACCCCCCTAGAGTCTTCTTTGGAGTTTTCAGACTCTCTAAATGTGAAAATACCAACTGAGCATGTACTAGTTCGGGCTTATTAAATCCATGAATCAGTGACACTATCAAGCATTATTCTCTCTTCTCTTCAAGCTTGTTAAAAAATGAAGAGAGATCCAAGTTGACTTTCCTGGAGTCATTAAAATTTAACAGGGAAGGTAAGGAAGAAGTTTTCTCTTGGTTTTCAGTTAGTGGTAGCATGTCATCCTTGAACATAGCACTCTCTGTTTTTTCCGATACCCATGTCTCAATGTTCACTTTTAGTTTAGCTATTACTTTGAGTTTATTACTCCTCCTCTTGTCAGTTCTACCTAGGGAATCTGATCATGTCTCCTACGTGACAGATAAGTCTGGTTGTTCTATCTATAAAGTTAAAAGCTGCCTTGGGTCATCTCTATGCCGTGCTCACTTTTCAAGGACTTAACTCAATGTCTGATCTATATCCTAATCCCATCATTGTCATATTTGTTATCACTTGTGTCTCCCTTCCTTTACCCAGTTCCTAGTCACTCTTGTGATCCGTTGGAGGATCTATTGCCTTCCTTATCACAGTATGGTTCCGCATCAACACTTCCTGACGACAAAGACCTAGATTTTTGACAATCGTACCTCAGGATTCACTTTCATTATTGGTGAGTTCCTTTGCTTCAGTTGTCGATTATCACCTATTGGTTGACAATCTGTTGAATCCACTCCATGTTCGACTTCAACCTACATTTATTCACATGGCTTGGATTGTACTGGTTCTTTGGGATTGTTTATGAAGACCTGTTGGAGCAGAGTCCCGCAGCTACAGGAAAAGCTGCCATTTTGGCGGATAGACAGTTTGGCGAAGATGAAGAGATAAGGTGAGGCTACAACATTGTAGCATGTTTCTAGCTGCAGAGCAGAGCCGGAAACCGTGACTGTTGGAACAGAGAAGTGAAGGAAGACAACAGTACCTAAGCGGCTGAGAAGAGAGAGCTCAACCACTGTATTGAAGGCAGCGGCGAAGACAGGAGGGCTCAGCTACCCTCATAAAGGAAAAGGAGCGACGAGGCCGAGGTATTGAAGACGAAGGACAGAAGAAGGGAAGCGGTACATAGTACCCATGGTCAGCGTCGAGAAGCATGGAAGACTGCAGTGAGCAGTGGTGTGACGGAAAGCAACTACCCCAAGTACATATATGCCGACTGTCACTAGTTAGGGTTTTGGGTTACTATTGGGACAGGCCCACAGTGTTGTAATGGCGAGACCTTCGGGCCGCCTATAAAGGGATGTATTTTGTATTGTAAAAGGTTGGCATTTTGGGCATTTTAGGCCATCCAGCTAGTTAGATTATCAGTAGTCTGTTAGCTTACTGTTAGTTGTATTGTAACAATCCGAAAGGATTGACAGAGAGAGAGAGAGAGTGAGAGTATATTGTAAGAAGGCAATATAGAGAAGAGATCTAGGAGAGAAGGGCTCCAAGATGAGTGCAGAGTTACCCAGAAGATCTCTAGCTGCATATGCGGTGCAGCAGAACTGTGTACCTCTCTCAAGTTATAATATAGAAACACAGTTCTGTGGACGTAACTTCCACCCTAGAAGTGAACCACGTAAAATCAGAGTGTTATGTGATTGATTCATGTGATTGTATTTACTTGTTATATCTGTCATTCATTACATGAACTTTGCTTACAGTAAATGTATGTGTATGTTATTCAGTTCACAGCATATTATAAGGATAAATGCAAGTTAAAGTCTCTAGGTATTATGTATAAGAGTTGTCTAAGTTCACTCAAGATAGTTAAGAGTCGCAGCATAAAACAGCCTTGTGTATTGAGTCCTATAAGTTGAACACAAGTAACGCTAGGTACGCTGAGTCGCAGCGGTAGGATATCGCAGGGAGGCGATATCGCACCATCA
Organism: Pseudotsuga menziesii; assembly: GCA_001517045.1. Classification (NCBI taxonomy): domain Eukaryota; kingdom Viridiplantae; phylum Streptophyta; class Pinopsida; order Pinales; family Pinaceae; genus Pseudotsuga; species Pseudotsuga menziesii. The sequence goes on along the minus strand of LPNX010422947.1, from coordinate 90,742 downwards.
GAGGAGTTGTGGTGCGCTGTGGTTAAGGATCAAGTGGAGGAAAGAGTTACATATTGCCCAGGGCGCGACGATGCGATAAGGATTAGAGTCATCGCGAGTAAGAGGAAACTGCGCATCGCAGAGAGGAAAGAGCGGTCTCGCGAGCTAAGAAGAGCTGCGAGACGCACACAGGACACCATACAGAACCTGGTCAAGACACTTGAGTCTTCAGCCAACCCATTAGGATCACTTCGGGTGAGACTTCAGGTCGCTCCGCGGTCTGTCGCCGAAAGGGCCAATGAGCTAGGGGTGTTGTTGGTTCATTATAGTAAACCTGGGTCTGCTCAGACGACCAGCAAGACCTTAGTTCTCTATCTATCTATGGACTAAATTGCACAAGATTATGTTCGATCCATTTACACAGCTTCCAGATCTTTGAAGACTCATCATTATTGTATATTGTGGCTTCAATCCACTTTTGTAATATACGTGGTCTTGTACCCGTTTTATATGATGTACTCAAACATTGTAAAGGAGCTAGTGTTCCAGTATATTGAACATAGCATCCTCAGATATGACTTTGTATATGACATTATTATGTATTTGTTTCAGGTACTACCTCTGCTCCATTGGATTTCTGAGTTCTCCAAAGATAATGATTATAATGTATTTTGGCCATCGCTTTCCTCTGACCTCACACATTAGGGGGCATCTGTTATCAACCCAAATGGTACTTCTCCGTCTGAGTGCTGACACTTCATATGTTGGCACACAAAAGGACATGTATGGATTGAAGGTTGCCTAAACATTATAGATGGGAATGACATGAGATGCATTCACTAACCAACCAGCTTGCCATTTTACCTTTTCATATGTTGAATGTTGTATGCGACTATCTCCACAACAACTTGCATACATACGCAACTATCTCCACAACATCCCACGTATTGTACGTGAGTATCTTCATTGCAACCTGCGTATAGATTTGTACGCAGGTTTCCATTATAGCAACTCACGTGTCATACAAGGGTTTCTAGTATCAATACTCGTGTACACATCCATTTGACATTAAAAATAATAAAACATGATTAATGGAGATTTGTTGAGCCCTAATCATTAACTATCTCAGCTGTCTCAACCTCCTTAACCTTCGAAACTGCTCTATTTCCTAAAGTATAAATAAAGGCCTTGGGGAGGGCATTAATCAATCAATCTTGGAGAGCAAAGTTATGCTGGTGGTATATATTCAGAAGTCTTTGGAGTAGCAAAACTTAGAATCCTTTGGTTGTAGAGGAGTACACTTATCTCATTCACTATTGTTAATAAAGAGAATTCTTCTTCCAACTTTGTGTTGAGTCTCTTTCATGTATCATTGTTTGATGAATATTTTTGATTAAGCACTCTATATATTGTTCATCTAACTTGTCATATATACATGTATAAGATTGTACTTGGAGAATTGTCTCTTTGTAGGTGAAGGGGGTGCATCCCTGAAAGCTTTGGAGAGGAGTAGAGCGGGAGAAGACAAAGCTTGGATCAGCCGTCGTTAATCGGGTGAGTCCACCATATCTTCCTATTTCCTTTCTGTACTTTAAAGCTATTTGTCTGCAAGTTTTAGAAGTACGTTGGTAACCCCAGACCCTCGGTTATAAGGGTTTTTATTCCTGAAAAACAACATTACATAATGAGATCCAATAAACAGGGAGATTTGTTAAAACCGACTTGACCAATGTTAACCTACAACCCATAGGAATACATTTCAAGTTCCAGTGTTTTATATGGGCTTTTAGTTTTTTTATAAGCTAGAACCAATCCTTAACCATATAGTTATTAGGTTTTAGTTCATAACCCATATGCTTGGTCCCTTCATTCAGGATCTTTATAAAATAGGGCATAATGTCTTGAATACTGCAAATATCATTCTTCCACATACCATGTTGAAGGAAAATATATTTTCTATCACTAATCAACATCCCTAATGCATTGCAAAATTTATCCAAAATATATTTTTATCTTAACTATTCCTCAATCTTTCCGGGACCAAAAATCATAACAGCATCCACAAATGTGAAATACAAATGTCAGAGATCTCCTCACCGCCTCTCTCTGATTGTATCAATTTACTAAGTCCTTCAAAGATCAGAAGAAAGAGGAGGGGAGATAGGGGGCATCCTTAGCAGATCACTCTGGTGCCTCTAAATAAGTTTGTAGGAGATTCGTTGACGATTACATCATAGCTAACTGATTATATGCAAGCCATAATCCATTTTGTGGAATCCCAATCCAAACCCACCTATAGTAAAATGAGTTTGAGATATCCCCAGTTAACTCGATCATATACTTTCACCAAATCTAATTTTAGTACTAGGGCCTTCATCTTTTTAGTTTTTATACTATGGAAGATCTCATGTGCCACACCAACAACATCATGAATTTGTCTATCCTTTAAGAAACCAAACTGCTCCAGAGATATGTGTATATATAAAACCGTTTTAATTCTATTAGCAATAATTTTAGATATAATCTTGTAAACTATTATGAATATTTAAATGATATTATTAATTATAAATAAATAAATGATTAGTTACTAAGGTGAACGGGCATAACCTTTAATTATGCATGCTCAAGCCTTATAAAGGCGAGACTCATTGTAATATTTTAGTATCATCTATCAATATATATAATTATTTATTCTCAATCATAGAAGTCAGACTCGCTTCTTAACAGTCCAATTAGATACGGTTGTACCATTTGGTATCATAGTGGTTTTGCTCCTAGGGCGAGTTTGAATTTGGCTCCTCATTCCACTATTTTTGGAATCTACCATCTCTCTTCACTATATTCGTTGCGCTCTAGTCTTCTTCATCCATTCTTGGTTCATTCTCCATCCCTCATGTGGCTTTCTCCAACCTTCTCTACTTCTTCCACACATATACCAACACTCTCTTGCCCCCCTTTCCTCCATCCCTCCGCCATCACGCCCTCTAATCATAGCACTGTGTTTCCCACTCTCCTCTACATCCAACACCCATCCCTCTTGCATCATCCCCATCTGCCTCTTCCACCCATGCTCACATACACTCCTATACCACCGCGCATGCACCTTCCTTCTATTGGTCTGGTTGTACTCGGCTCCTCCTCCTCCTTCGACACCCACTCTTGTCCAACCCCACTCCACACCCCATCTCTCTGCACCTTCACGCATTCTCCTCAACCTCATTCATCTACGTCACACATTCTCCACCTGCATCACTCCTTGTGTTTCCTCCTTCACTCTCCATCGCCCTGCATTCCACCTCCGTCGTCCGACTTCCACCCGTGTGGCTCTCACCAGCTAGCACACACCACTTCATTCGCAACATCCTCCCTTTCGTTGCAGTTCCATCCGCAGGCTACTCTCCTTTCATGTACATTGCCACTCCAACTTAAAACGTTTAATAAACGAAATTTAAATATTATATAATTTCTATTATATTAATATTTATTTTTTATTAAATTTAAAAAAATATATGTATATATTCAAAAGGAAATTTAGAATACAAATATTTAAATATAATTTTATATTTATTATTTTGATTTTGAATCCTATTCAATAATCCTAATAATAATTGTTATTATAAATTATTATTAGTTCATCAATTCTATCAAAGACTTTAAGTGTCTTTAACTCTCCATAAGCCAAAATAGCGTCCAAATACACACCCCCGCATACAAGGACCAAGACCATGGCTGAGCTAAAAGCCCAAATCGAGAAATTGGAGAAGGACATCAAGGCCCTCGTCGCTAACCAAAAACGTTTGAAGGAAGAAATGAAAAATAACAATACAGTGCTTAAGAAAGAAATCAAAGATGAAGTTTTTCTGGTACTAGAAAGAAGGCTGGATGGAAAATTGGACATCATGAACGAGAAACAAAAATACTTGGATGACAAAATGAGTACCATATTGACTCAAGACATAAACACCATAACACAAAAATTGAGCAACATGACTCATAACTATAATACATTACTGGAGGTGTTACAAAAACTAATGCCTAGTACATACCATGTAAGTAGTCGATACATGTTAGATACCTCATTTCACGTTTCCACACAGGAAACACTCGCCAAGAATCAAGAAGATTTGCAAAAAGAAGTAAAGATTAACAATGTGACACTTAAACAAGAGATATAAACAAAAGTACTGCCAGATATGGAGGCACGATTAAACAACAAAATAAACGCTATTAGTAAGATAGTAGAGAAGGTAAAGGCTAAAAATCACCGCCAACAATGAAGCAATTTAAATATGTCGGTTGCATCATCCAATAGCTCTGAGCCACCATCAAACCGTAAAGCAAAAGGCAACCAATACCATCCTTATATAATGTACCCACCTAAGGCAAAAATAGAGTTGTCGAAATACAATGGAAGTGAAGACCAATGCGTTACTTGGTTAAACAAAGCAGAAGAATACTTCGACATCTACAATATTCAATTTGACGAGGAGAAGGTGAAATATGCATCAATGAATATGGAAGGGTATGCCTATAATTGGTACTTATGGTGGAAGAGAGACAATTTTTCCTACACCTAGAACTTGTTCAAAAATGATTTTTTCAAAAGGTTTCAAGGAATCAGAGAAGATGAATTTTTCAGTAAACTTACCAGATTACAATAGGCCGAAAGCGTTGAGGAATTCACACATTAGTGGTAATTCGTATCGACATGAGTATTTGGGTTGTCTAATAAACAAAGACTCAAAACCTATTTAGGAGTGTTAGGATTATAATCCTCCCTTTTCCAATTAGGTCAATTATATCTAAATTAGGAGCCTTTTCCGTTTATATTTAGTCACTAGCATCATTGGGTCCACATGGCCTAATTGGGCCACATGTACCAGTTACTAGGGTGTGGGGAACAGTAGTTGAGGCTAACTGCCATTGACTGCACTTACATGCATCAGTTTAGGGGCCTCGTAAACCAATCCCTACAATTTAGGAGCCATCGGGAGTGCCGAAACCGACCTCCTTCAGTTGAGTTCAGTTAGTGACTAGTTAAGCCTACTTAGGAGTTAGTTACATTTAATTACATTGAGTTACATTCAGTTAGTGCCAGTCATTGATTGATTGCATGTGGGAAGGTGCAATTCCTCACCTACCACATTCAGTTAGACTAGTTAACTGATTCTAACTGACTGGTGCACTGATTTAGACAACTGGAGCTAACTAGTTGGGATTCGATAGTGATTTAGACATGTCCAGTTATCCATGCAGTTAGGTAGCCACATTCAGTTAGACTAGTTAACTGATTCTAACTGACTGGTGCACTGATTTAGACAACTGGAGCTAACTAGTTGGGCTTCGATAGTGATTTAGAAATGTCTAGTTATCCATGCAGTTAGGTAGAGTCTATCAATTTGAATTCATCTCTCATGCATTCAAATTGACTGGTTATTAATACTAGTGTATTACATTGTAATTAATTATCCAATTACTTTTGATTAATGAAAGCATTACACAGCTGCAAGCCATTTCTTACACTGTTTCATTCTTCAATTCTGAGTAAATTTGTCTTATTTATTTTGTGAGTTGTGTGTTGATCCATATATCTATGTGCTCAATTTTATAAGGAGGTCTTAAACCACACCTCCAAAAAGAATTAAAGATGCATGGCATACCTAATGTAGAAGCAACAAGACATAAAGCAAAAGCCGCATAACGCAAATTGGAAGGAATACAAACAAGAGGCGATAATCATTATCGATAAGAAAAAGAGACACAATGTAGGTATTGTGAAAGTAATTGGTCACTCGGTCATCAATGCCACAAACCTTAATCATATGCCTATGAAATTGAAAATAGGTCGAAAACACCTAACAATTACTCTGATAATAAAAGAAGAAGAAGAAGAAAAACACATGTCATCGATGCAGTGACGACTGGATCCTAGGCCATAAATGTAGGAACATTCAGACAATACAGTGCAAAATCATCAGTGGAAAGGAAGTAAGTCTCTGCAAAAGAAGTCTCATTTGATTCTAAAATCGACACATAATCAGAATGAAGGATGACATTAGAAAAATCAAGCTTTGAAGACAAATCTTTCCCAAGGGGAAGGCAATGTTGTGAATATTTAAATGACAGTATTAATTATAAATAAATAAATTATTAATTACTAAGGTGAAAGGGCATAACCCTTCATTATGCATGCTCAAGCCTTATAAAGGTGAGACTCATTGTAATATTTTAGTATCATCTATCAATATATATAATTATTTATTCTCGATCATGGAAGTCGGACTCGCTTCTTAACAGTCCAACCATATATGGTTGCACCATAAACCATGTTGCAAAGAGAGATAGGCTGGAATTCTCCAAAGGATTTTGATTTCACCACTTTAGGTATTAGTGCAATATAAGTAGAGTTTAGACCATCATAAGTCTTACCAAAAAATTGTGATTCTTCCACAACCATAAAAATATTCTTTCCCATAATACCGAATAATTCAATGAAGAGTTCTACCGTCCACCCATTCGCTCTTGGACTTTTAGACCGGAGGAAGCTTTTTAATACCGTTGCAATCTCTTCCATCGTAACCAGCTTATTAGCCAAGGCTCTTTCCTCCTATGAGGAAAAACCTGTAAATTTCCGAAGTATCTCCATCTTATCAATAATTGATACATTACCTAGATCAAAAAACAAGTTATGAAAGTGTTTTACAGCATCTACTTCTATATCTTCAGGATCTTTGACAATAATGCCATCATCTCTTTGTATTTCCTAGATAGAGATTTGAACTCTTATATCGTTAGCATAGAGGTGAAAGAACTTAGTATTCAAGTCCCCTAGAACCAACCATAAATCCTGACTTTTCAATCTCCACTTTTCCTCCTCCATATACAATAAATGCAATCTAGACTGTTCTAAAATATTCAAATCCATTTACAAATTCACTAGACAGATCCTGTTTTTTAACAAATTAGAAATTTATTTTATTCTATGTTCAATTGTAACCAACTCCCTTAAAATACTCTTATTTCTCTTCTTTTCCCAATTCACCGCTACATGTTTTAGTATTCTCAATTTATGAACCAAAATTTTCATGGTTGAGCCATGATCTAAGCAATTGAGTTTTTTCCATTCCAACCTAACCATTCCAGTGAACTCTTTATCTCCTATCCAAGAGTGATTGAATTTATAAGGTATGAAACTCTTATTTTTTTGAGGATTCGGTTCTAAAACAATGGGTGAATGATCTGAGACTAACTTTGGTTCAACCCATGAACTATACATTCCCATATATTCAACCACAGGTTCAACAATCCAAAATATGTCAAGTCTTTTCGTAATAACTTCCTGACTATGCCTCTTATTCCTCCATGTGTGTTGGAATGGTTCTTGTGTAATATCCACAAGCACAACATCCTGAAAAAAGTTTGGAGAAGAAGTTTCCAAGAGGATCCAATCTCTCCTTCTCTCCCCAAACTTCCAAATCCCATAGAGTAAGATTTAAATCACCCCTTAAAACAAGAGCAAGTAAATTAAAAATGCCTTCATCTTTGACTATGTTCCAAAAATGTTCCCTATGATTATAGGGTCCATAGTAATTTAGTAAATTAAGTTCCATCTCAATACTAGTAAAGGAACACAAAATGAGCAGTCCCCTCGATGTTAAAAAAACACTTGAATCTACCAGTTTTAGGGTTCAAATCTGATAACAACCCTCCAGATTTTCCCGATGCATAGATTGAAGCCATCTCCCATTCATGCAATAGTTGACCAAAAAACATCCTAGCCTTATCCCTAGCCACTGTTGTCTCTTGAATAAAAACTATATCAGGTTTGGCAATATCAAAAAACCTCTTCATGGAAAGTCTTTTGGAGCTTCCCCCCACCCCTCGAATATCAAGAGGTGTAATGATAATTTTTTAACTCTTGTAAGGTATTTATTTTCTCAAAGGGCCATAAATTTAGGAGAGGATTGTTACACAATATTTTGGTCAGCATTTCCAACCTTGTGACATCTTGTTGCCTAAATCCCTGAAAACACTTTCATGGTGGACGATTCTCGATTCCCTTGCCTTGCAAGTTGTCTAGTTTTGCAACTTTGACACGCCTTGCTTCCTTAGAAACCTGCATTGATTCCCTTTAAACGTGCTTTGCTCCATTATAACATGCGCATGTGACACATTTTTCCTTTATAGCAGAGTGCGTCTACCTATTTAGGCGCATTTTTCTCTACTAATAGGAAGCGTCGACCTCTGTACCGGTAGAAAATTAGGTTTTCAAGAAGCTTCTAGAGCGAAATCTCAATGAATAGAATTTCCTTCCTATTGTTTTGGATCTAGGTTGACATCGACATCTGTTGGGATCTTATCTCGTCCACTTTCCACAATCTTCTCAACCTCCCCTTCCACATTGTCCTATAAATCAACCCTTGGTCCATGGGTGAGGGAGGAGGAGTATATAGCAGGTATATGCTGGAGGAATTTGCCTAGAGTGTTAGATTCTTTATGTGCTTCATTTCAAGGCAAGAGTGACATGTTGGAATAGGAGGAACCTATCGGAATAAGACGATGAAGCCACAAATTTATGGTTGTATCTTTTTTCCGCCATTTTTAATACAATATGCATTCCTTCCCATATATTGATTGTCATTGTCATTTTATAGCATATCTCCTTGGTTATTTTCTTGGATTAATTGTAATATTACTAGTTCAATCCACTTTCCATTTTGCTTGTTTTGATCTCTCGCAGGTTCTATCATACGTGAAGTTGGATTGCAGCAGCACAAGGGTAGCGAGGAAAAACTCTGTGTTAGAGGTGAGTCTCCTATACTTCATCTCTTGTTAATGCTTAATTGATCTAGGTGAAGATGTGCCTTATTGCATCATTTTGTTCTAGATCTGATTCGTATAGACTAGGGAGGTCCACTTAGGTCCACACTTGGGACTTATCCTTCCAACAAAATTGGTGACTCCACTAGGGAGAAGCTAGATCTCCCTTGCTTTGCATTGGCATTCCTTAAATCTTGTCTTGTCTTGTCTTCTCTGTTGGAATTTTTTGTTTTTCCAGAGTCACTGGATCATCTAGATTTACTCTTGAATCAGAAGTTCACTCTAAATTCTTTGAGGTTGGGGCCTTTTTGTCTTTTGCTTGTTCAAAAAATATTTTCTTTTGACATCAACACACTTTGTATTCAGATATAGAGAGTCTTCTATCAATGACGCACCTTATGTTCAAGTACAATGCATCATCGACGCACTTGGTGCACTTTACAGTTGCGTCAGCCTGCCAAGACGCATTGTTCTCCATTAAACCACATCGACCTACAAAATTTTGCACTAATGTCAAAATCCACTCTGAAGGTTGGCTTAGGTGCTTCTCTAAGATATATTTCTCCTTGTCCTAGTCATAGTGCTCTCAAGATCTATCATTTACCTCCTTTACTTAGTTTTTTTGAGATTTGAAGCTTGGCTTGGTTTCTTAGCGATTCCTAGGTATTCAAATGGTTTCCCAGGTTGTCTTGGATGATTTAGATCCCTTATGGTAGAAGATAGTCTTGTGGCTATTTAGAAGCCTATGATATGCTTGGATTTAGGTTTTAAGTATTTCAAAGTGCCTTGTTGTGAGTTTGGTTTGAGTTGGTTGAAGCTTGAGGTTGAATGCTTTGGGTGATCTGCTTTCTTGTGAAATTCCTTACATTTAAGGATTGCGGAATTGTTTGATCTCATATGTTTTGAGTCAAGACAAAGTGAACAAATTATTCTTAGAGTTTTTTTTAATGATCTTTTAGTTCCTTTATTTTTTTGGTTAAAAGATAAGGCATTTTGCAATGGAAAGAAGTCCATCCTTTTCATTTTAGGTAGTAGTTTTAAGCTTCTTTGAAAAAGAGAAAACACGAATAATATTTTTCTTTGGGGTTTTAACTTTGGTTTTTTGGGTTGATTGAAAGATTGTTGTTTTCCTTTTGATCTTTGCTTCGAGAAAATGAAAGATCTCTCTCCTTCTCGTAAATAGATATCATTGAAAGGAAACGTTTGCATATCATTTAGTGAGTGCATGATATTGGGACGAGTCCATACTCCATTGGTCCATTTAACCATATAAGATAAAATTAAGTGGTAGCTAGGTTAATTTTTTTAGTAACTTTAGTTATAAGTTAGAGACATGTTACGATGTCTTTAAACATAGGAGATGTCGTTACTTTTCCTGCACTGCATCCCGGGGACTGTGTGGTTCTTCCATGTACTAGTTGGTATATCGAACAACTTTTCACGTACTTTAACAATATATAGAAAGGTTTTTTCACATACTCAACGGTATATAGGAAGGCCACTTTCTAACGGTTGTGCATCAGATGACACTAACAAAAATTTGAGCTCCCACGTACCTTGCGTATATTGGGAGACACTTTTAGGAGCCTAAAACGATCCGAGTTAACCCATTGACCATCCTGTCATTGCATACACCAAGAACAACACTTGGGGAGCTACTACACATGTAATGCTAAGATATCCTATAGTATATCGTGAGTTACGATGACTTGAAACTCCTGTGAGCATTCAATGTGTATATCCCACCTGTCACTATTTTGATTGTTGCTTTAGATTGAGTAGCGCTTGTTGTCTGTATAGTTAAAAAATGTCTTAGAGAGAGAACTAGATTTGTTACATAGCTATGGCTATGCCTTCTGGGACAACCAACCATGAGACCCCTCCTCAAGGGGAACCTTATGTTTTTTCTTCATTTGAAAATGTTGTTCCTCCCTTCATCGCCACTTTGAATATTTCTAGATTGACTATAGGATTACCTGTATGGTTATTCAATCTGGTGATCCCGTATGTACTCAATGTCTTGAATGTTAATACCCAATCACAAGAACACCAACCTCATGTGGATCCTTCACCTTCTTTGTCAGATGTCTTCTTCCCTTTCTCTCTCTTCGCCTATTGAAAGTTTTGATGCTAGTAATCAAGTGGATAAAGATGAAGAAAATGAATACTAAGAATAAGAATGACAACAACCAACTCCTTCTCCCCATACTAAGAGTGTTTATTTACCCACATAAACAACTCGTAAGCCTAAATTCCTTGTAGGATTTGTAAGGGTGATCACCTTATTAAGGATTGCCATGGTCTTTCTCGAGTTTTATAAGTGTGGTATAAGGCCTCCCAACACCCCAGGTTGTCATCCTTTGGTCATCATACTGATGATACCCCATCGACTAATGACTCTGTACTTAAGGTTAAAAAAGGTAAGGTTAATAATCCTTGCTTGTTATGTAAGGACATTCACTTTACTTACCTTTGTCCTTGCATGAGTAAAGCTTCTAAGTTCTTGGAAGATATTTATGTTCCTCTCCAATGGCTTCCAACAAGTTATCATAAGTTTTCCTCTGACCCCCCACTGGTTGATAAAGTGGTTGATCCAGTTCCATCAATGGTTGATCACACTTTTCCTTCAGAGAGTGAAGAATAAGAAATCCAATCTACTATTTCTTCTAAGAGTGAAGTTGAAGTGTTTGATTCAATTTCATCTCCACCCAATCCCACTCTTTCATTAGAGAGTGTTCAAACTAAGGTAGTCACCTTGATGTAACCTTCGTCTCATCCAACTCTTCCAGTTGAGAGTGAAATGGAAACCGCTGAAGTTGTATTGGTTAGTTCATATTGTTCTACATAAGGGGAAATCTTGTCCATTTTGACAGAAACCACAACAAAATTTGAACCCAAAATCCGACCAAATCCGACGAAATTGACTGTCTCGTTGGATTTCACATTCAAAATTATGAATTTTGATCAAAGTTTTTTTAATTGATACATGTAATTGTTGGATATCCGAAGACTGTTTGTTATCTGACGACTACCGTTGGTTATTCGACATATACATGCTAATGGTAACTAGGGTAATATTGTTGGATATCCAACGAAGTTTAGATTTTAAAAACTATAAATTATGGTAACATTCCGACATGTTTTCTATACAAGCGACGGTATGCAGAAATTATATTCTTCGCACAGACTGGTTTCCGTAAATGAATAAACAATTATTTCAATTGTTTTTGTGATTAAAAATAGTGAAGTGCGGAGATTGATTTTTTAAAATGGATAATCTTCACTCAAGCTCTTTATGAGAAAATGTCAAATAGCAATAATCCTGATCTAGACGAACAAAATCGACAATTGCTTGCTAGATTGTGGGATGGATTGAAAAGAAAGGGTGATGAGAAATGTTATTGTCCATGTAGTCAATGCAAGGGATTTAAAGTAGAAGAATAAATATCACAACAACCATAAAACATTGTAGGGAACATGGGCATGCTGAGGAGGGCCATCAATATCGTACATTTGTAAGTTTTGCATTATATATGTTTTTATATTGATTGCTTTTGTAAATTTATGTATTATTTTAATATTTCTTATATTAACTAATATACATTGATGGTTTCATGTAATTATAAAGGAAAGACATCCTACGACATATCGTCGGGAGGACGTGCTTTCAGAACAAGTACCTGAGGAACATGAAGCTATGAATAAAGGAGAACAAGTTAATGATCATATTGAATAAGATGGTCATACTGATAACATAGTTGAAGATGATGGTACAAATACATTGATCCATGATACATTTAATGTTAGAATGGTTGATGATGATGATTATGAGGAAAATTATGACTTTAATGGTGTTCATGATTTACCTCTTCTTGAGAAGGCATACGAACCCCTTTATGAGGGCTCCAACACGAATCTTCTCTCTACTATATTGTTGATAATGAACTTGAAGGTTATGAAGGGTCTTTCAAACACATCAGTCACATGGATGTTAAGGTATGTAATATATTCCATCACATATATATGATCGCACTAAAGATTATCGTTGTTCGTCTAATAAAATTATTGTTAATTCATAAGTCAAATTAATATGGATGGAATGCGTTTCATTAATATTGTTTATATATTATATATTAACTAGATTTTTATTTTTATTTGTTGTAGCTTGATAGCTGAATTTTTGTTACCACCGTCAAATATTTTACCTCACACATATCGATATTTATCTGCCATCATGAAATAAATTGGAATGCAGTATGAAGCAATTCATGCATGCCTTGATGACCATGTTATATATTATAATCAACATGAATTTGAAACTGAATGTTCGGAATGTCATATTAGTAGATATCGAATAGATCAAGTAACAAAAAATGTGCCTCGCAAGGTTCTTTGTTATATTATCATTATTCCACGTTTACAATGAATGTTTAGTTGAAAAAACATAACACAATTTATGGATTACCATGCATGGAATAGAAGTCAAGATGACATTTTTCGAATGATTGCAGATGATTATGCATTTAGAGATATGGAGGAAAAATGACCTCACTTTAAAGAAGAACCTCGTAATCTTAGGATTTATTTGGCAGTAGACGCTATCAATCCATTTGCAGAGATGAGATCTGTTTACTTGGTGTGGCCTATTTTTGTTATCAAGAATAACATTCCTCCATGGTTGTCAATAAAGAGGGAGCACATAATGTTGTCAATGATTATTCCAGGTATGTGCCTACATTTTTTTTTAATGTAGTGGCATCTCATTTATCGTATTTTGTTGCATAATATATATATATATTATTTTTCTCTTGTGCATCGTTTATATATCTAAATGGTTGTAATAATTATATATTTTATATGTTCAAATCAAACAGGTAAGTACCAAGTTAAAGATATGAATGTATATATCGAACCTCTTATTGACGAGCTACTAAAGTTATGGAATGACATCACTATGTATGACGTATCTAGACCAATACGAAAAAGAAAATTTCAATTCCATGCAATGCTTGTATGGACAATACATGATGCCCTAGGGTTAATCCATTTATGCAGTTTGTAATTACAAGTTCCACTTTAATTAAATTTTTTTATGAACTAGTTACCATATTATGCAAGCATGTTTTTTTAAATAATCCATTCATTTTATATATAATTATAATTGACATAGATAATCCATCTCTTTATGCAGGTCATTAGACAGGGAGAATTTGCATGTCCAGTTTGTGGTCCTAAGATCAAATCTCGTCGTTCAAAAAGTTTAGGAAAGGAGGTGTTTGATGAGTATAAGCACTTCCTCTCTAAGAATCATAAGTATCGAACTATCAAAATACATTTGTTCAATGGGAAGCAAGAGACCGCATTAAAACTGCAGAGAATGATACCTCACCTATGGAAGTTGCAATATAATAGAAATCGTCAAGGTACGTATGAATCATAGTATATGAAATGTTATGAATTTTTGTTTATTGTGTGTTGTTTACTGTAATTGACATTGATTTCTGTAATTTCTTTTTAAACTATGATTCATGACGTCCTTCGTGATCATGAAGGCATTAATGGGCTTCCACGAGGAATGAAAAGTTATCCTAAACAATTCAGTAGGTTACCCTACTATGAGAACCTACAAATTGCTCATATGTTTGATACAATGCATATTGGAAAGAATGTGGCCAAAACATTATGGCAAATATTGGATGGACTTAGGAGTGAGAAAGAAAAAATTGTCAAAATTTGCAATGACATTCAAGAAGCCAACCATGCAATGAAAGATGCCATTCAATTTCATAGAAAGAGAGACCAAATTAATTTAAACTCACTTCCATGGATGTTAATGGAGAAACACAGTAATGTTATAAAAGAAGTCATGCAAAAAAATAAATTTCCCATAGGATTTTGTGCGAACATGAAGAATATCATAACAAAGATATGTTATTTTGCGGGGGTGAAAACGCATGATTGACATATCTTCATGAAGGTAATTATTATGGTATGAATATAATTATTTCTATATTAACGATAATCTAGTGCATATTGTTGATATTTTTTTAATCTATTTTTTGAGAAAAAAACTGAAACTATTTGTATATTGTTATAGTATGTTCTACCTCTCTCTCTCCCGGACAACTTTGACAACAATGTTAAATAATTTATATATAACCTTGGGAAATACATGAGGTAAGTAGCGATTTTTCGCATGCACTTAGTGTTTGTTTAATTCATTGGAGTACTTATATTTGAGTTTTGTGCACTAATTCATGTTATGTAATATAATGTTATTTTTGTTAAATCCCATGTAGATGGTTTCCTTGTCTCATGTGTGAAATGTAGAAGCATCTACCTTCAGCATTTTCAATGCACAAGAACACTGCCTCATACACCAAGTTGAGGAGATTGAATTGTGTGGACCTATACACTCAAGTTCCATGTGGATGGTTGAGAGGCACTTGAAATTTTTGAAGGGTTTGGTTAGACAACGAGCACGTCCTGAGGGTTCTATGACGGAGGGATATATGGTATGCCAAAACATGATGTCTATTAGTGAATATCTTCCTAAATTAATGTCAAAGCTCAATTTAGGTCACATTTGTGATCCACGCCCCAATAACAATTTCGAAGGGGAGTACTTGAAGGGAAAAGGTAGATCGAGGAAGGTGAAAGGTAATTATTAGCTAGTGGAGATTAATTAATATAATACATTTGATTGTTGATTTTTATGTATATATCATACATATTCTAATTTTAATCTTCAATGTGCATCAATTAAATGTTTATACTTTGTTAAGTGAATATACATTTCTATTGAATTTTATTTTTATTTTTATCAAACAGTTGGTTAAGAGTGGGATGCGCTTCATTTCTACATCACAAAAAATATTGACCGGATAAAGGTATGGATTGAACGATGTGAACAATCTGGTCATGGAATATCATGAGAAGGTGTGTCTTCATCGGTTAAAGAAGTACATCGCAATGGAGATACTAGTCTTGCACAAAGGGAAATCGATTTAGCATATGGTTTAAAAGATAAGTAGCAAGCATATTAATCAACCACATTTTTTTTTTTTGCAAACATATTGATGTACACGTTAATTTTTTCCCTGTAGGGCATAAACATCCACTTAATCATAAATGGATCATGATGTAATCTTTATGTGTATGGCTTGTTGTAGTTAAAACACCATAAGGCTATGTGGTGCAATCATTGGAAATATCACATCAAAAAGTTGGATGAAACAAAGAAAACATCAGACTGTGCGATATCTACAGTCTTTGAGGTGACCAATGTTTCCTCTAGAAGTCATAGACATGTAGAACTCTCAGAAAATCGATACTAAGGGTATTTGGAAGATATGATGATGAGGATGAAGGCGATGATGATTATGGTGATAATGATGATGGTGATGATGACGACGATGATGAGGATGATGGCGATGATGATGATGGTGATGATGATGGCGATGATGATGATGAGGATGATGACGATGTCGATGATGATGATCAGGATGATGGCGATGATGATGATGATGATGATGATGATGATGGTGATGATGATGTCGATGATGATGATGTCAATGATGATGATGATGCTAATGATGATGATGATGATGCTAATGATGATGATAACAGTGATGATGATGATGATAGCGATGATGATGATGACGATGATGATGATGGCGATGGTGATGATGATGATGATAGCGACGACAACGACGACGATGATGATGATGGCGATGGCGATGATGATGATGATAACAATAATGATGATGGTAATCACAGGTCGATGATGATGATGATGATTATGGAGATGACGATGATGATGACGATGGTGATGTCGATGATGATGACGACGACGACGACGATGGTGATGATGATGATGATGCTAATGATGATGACGATGAGGATGAAGATGACAATGATTATGATGGCGATGATGATGGTGATGATGATGATGACGGTGATGATGAGGATGATGGCGATGTCAATGATGATGATGAGGATGATGGCGATGATGATGGTGATGATGATGATGGCGATGATGATGATGATGCTAATGATGACGACGATGAGGATTAAGATGACAATGATTATGATGAGGATGAGGATGAAGATGTTGATGATGATGATGAGGATGATGGCGATGATGATGATGATGAGGAGGATGATGGCGATGATGATGATGGTGATGACGACGACGACGATGACGATGATAACAGTGATGATGATGATGACAGGTCGATGATGATGACGATGATGACGATGATGATGGAGATGATGATGATGATGATGATGATGCTAATGATGATAACAATGAGGATGAAGATGACGATGATTATGATGGTGATGATGATGGTGATGATGATGGCGATGACGATGATGATGATGATGGCGATGATGATGATGACGACGATGAGGATGAAGATGACAATGACTATGATGAGGATGAGGATGAATATGATGATGATGATGGAGATGATGATGATGGCGGCGATGATAATGATGACGACGACGACGATGATGATTATGATCATGACGATGGTGATGATGATGGATACGATGATGATGACAACGATGATGATGTCAATGATAACTAATATGGCATGGTTTATATGTTATTAATATTAAATATTTTTATTAAACAAGGTGGTTTTATATGTTATTTGGTGGCTGAAAAAGTTGTGATTTTAAATTAGATTATTATTATAATTGATTACAAAAAGTACATAATGTGAACACAAATATGATTAAGGTATTAAGTAAGAATGTGAATGATCCCTAATGGAAGGTTCATGGCTATATAATTCACTACCATATATTTTGAAGTGAGATGTTATAAAGTGTAAATAGAAATATAAAATAACCTATTGTGCATAAATAATGACTCCTATTTTTGTTAACAAGTCTATGCTAACATAATTAAATAGCATAAACACACATACATAGATAACACAAAAATACCTTGGATAAACTCAATTTGGGAAAATCCACTTCAAAATTGCCCTTTCTCTCTCTTTTTTTTTAAATAATGATGCTTTTACAATTACAAAGCTCTTTAGATATCATACACACAAAATACAAGGTATGGTTAAAATGTTAAACTCATTGTAAATACTTATTGGTGGGTTTTATGTAAATCCCCTTTTAGGAATGGATCATTTTCCTCCTTGTGTGCTTCAAATCCAACCTTATTAAATGTTGGGCTTATAAATCCAAATCGAAAACATACCCTCACATATTTTCTTGGTGGCTGAAATTCAATGGCTTACTCCTTTGGACATTCTATTTTGCACAGTCTGGTTATCTCCCTTCTACGCTTGATGGTCGAAGGTATAGCAAGGAGTTGGTAGTTATCACCCTTTCGCGCTTGATGGCCGAAGGTATAACAAGGAGCTGGTGAAGGAGAACACATAGGAGATGATGCATAGGGTTTGCGAAGTCAGGGGACATAGAGGAGAGGAGAGGACACAAAGGATAGGAGAGGATAGGAGAGGACATAGAGGGGTCGCGAGGCCACACAGGACATAGAGGCAAAGGTCAAGGTGGATGAAAAGGTCACCTAGAGGACATTGAGGGGTTACATAGGTCACAGAGGACATAGAGGAGTCGTATTGGTCACCTATTGGCCATATAGGATGCAGAGGAATCGTATTGGACACAATGTCCCCCAAATCAGTAAGTACTCATAGTAATTTGATTACACAACCTTGCACCTAAAGTTTTTTTCTGCAACCCAATAACAAATTGTTTCTCTCTTCATAGATGTTAAATGGGTACCCAACCATAGATTTAAATGAGATTTGAAAGCCATTCCATCCTCCATACAAACTTAGGAGGGTCTCTTTCCATAAATATCAAAATAAATGAATTCTTGCCTATGAAACAAGTGGCAAATTTGTTGTTTTTGCACTCTATTAATTTGGAGACAAAACCAATGATCTTGGTGGTATTTCAAACTTAGGGTATTGACATTAGAGAAACGAATTCACTAATTTTGTTGTTTTTTCATAAGTCTAAGTTGTTTCATAGGTCCTACATCTTTAATCTTAAAACGATAAGGGACTAATGGTGCCCTTAATGTTGTATAATGGTCCACAACGCTAGATGGTATAGGCAGGACCACTCTATATTAATGCTACTCTTTATCATATATTGGTCAATAAGACAATTTTTTTGGATTCAACACACTTGAGTTACTCTAGGTATATCAACCATTGTGCATTATGTATTCACTCAACTCAAAAGGTGGAAATCTCCCCAATCAGACTAGAGATTTCCCTTGAGAACTTACCATGACAATAAAGGAAGCCAAGGTAAGAAGTGAAACAATTCCCCTAGCACCTTAATTTGGAGTAGTAAATGGGAGGCCAAGCATTGCAACATTAAGTCAAACCAAGGATGTTCTCCACAATCCAAATCTATAGCCTGATTTGTGTCCAATGGCCATGGAATGGGTTGAAAAACTCTGGCAACAGTAGACATTTCACCCTAGTTTCCTATGACAATTGTTCTTTTGCACATGGTATGGTTTATGTTATGCTTGAATTGTTTGTTTTCATTTAGGTATAGTGTGCTCATATCACGTTAGATATATATGTTGGATTCTTATGATGTATAAAACATTATATAGTTGAATTGTTATAATAATATGTGCAAATCAATATTGTGGACTAGTTTATATATAGACTGGATCATGGAAGTGTATGTGTGTGTGAGACACTGATCAATGGATACCTATATATGTATATATAAATATGTATAAATACATATATGATATTATGCTATATATTTAATATATTAAAATAATTATTTACAACTAAATTGAAAGGTTAGATTAAAAGTTTCTTGATGAATTAATGATTTTAGAATAAATGAATTTGGATATATTAGTAGTTAAGGGAAATCATACGAATAAGGAAACCATAATACTAGTGGAATATATAACAAGACCCATTTTGATTTAACTGAATACTCCATAAATTTTAATAAATGTTGTCTTCCTTTAAGTTAGTGTATTGTTGGTTTCCCCCACAGGACTAGGTTGGGTGTAATACATGCATAGATTAAATAGGGTGGAACCAACATACAAAAGCTACAAACATATATCACACTCGGGAAATCAACCCTAGGGTCCAATTAGTGATTATTAGACCATTACTATATGTATTTAATGATTTGATGATGCATTTGTTCCTCTACTTCCATACAATCCTAGGTGTAATATCATCATGATTGGCCATGCAATTGCACCTAGAGCACACGTCAATCACCGAAATCTAATGGGCCTCTTGTATTATTTATATAGGAACTTAGATTAGGTATGGAAACCTCTAGTTCATGATTCAAAAGTGAGAATAAAAGGACCAATCACTAGTACATGTGGACATTTTTCCCACATAAAATCGTTGCTATTGCAACACTTTTGTGTTGCTATAGCGATGAACATGACACCTTCTTTTTGTGGAAAACGTTCGTCGCTATAGAGATAAAAAATACATGCAACTTGTTTTGTTCAAAACATCACATTTTTGTCTCTATAGCGACGAAGGTCCGTGGTTGTTGTGGCGAAAGTCCGTTGGTGTTGCGACGAAAGGCAACTATACTCCAAATCTCGTTGGTTTTGCGACGCAAGCTTGTCTCTATAATGACGCAAATACACATCCAAACCGTCGCTATAGCGACACTTTCAGATAGCCATCCTGTTACTATAGCGATGAAAGACAACTATAATCCAAAGCCCGTTGGTGTTGCGATGAAAGCCAGTCTCTATTGCGACAAAGGCCCATCGCTATAGCAACGACAATACCTAGCAAGTTCTGTCGCTAGTATAGAAAGTTCAACAGAACTGGCTAGGTATTTTTGTCACTATAGCGATGAAGTTGTCTATTTAAAAAAAATAATGCTATACCCTCCAACACTTCACCCTCAAAGAGACCCAAAATCCAACACTTCAATTTGTAGTAGCACTTCACCCTATAGCACTTCATGTTAGATTTTTATCATTCAAGCTAGCATTATCTTAGGATCTTATCTGAGAGAATAACATGCATAGCAATAAACACAAGATACAAGAGACACAAATAATTTTCCTCGGGGAAACCATAAAGGAGAAAACCCTGCAACTTCCTCAGAGATAGAATGAGGACCAATGGCAACAGTAAAACCTAAAAATAGAAAATATGATCTCCACAGCTTGTTCTCTCTCTCACACTTGAGAGAGCTTCTCCTCTTTCACTCATGCACCCCAGTGAGTGAGTGTGTGTGTGATGAATAGAGAGGCTCACTCTCTATTTATATTCTTTCATTCACTTGATGTCCACTTCAACATGTCAGCCCCACTTAGCAATTACTTACTAGAGTCGACATCTCTAGGAGAGTCTAATAACCCTAGTGCCCCAAAAATGTGGGGACTTTTCCCTCTGATCAACAGGGAGGGTTAACCTTGACACAAATGTGGGGACTATTTCCCCAACTTACAATGGAGGGTTAACCTCAATGAATTTACATGACTTGTTTACATTATTGAATCTCCCGATCAAAACATCGGGGCATGACATGACTCAATTACGTTATAGATACTTCCTGGAATAAACATCAGGGACAAATACATAATATATACAAGTGAATACATTCTGAAGTTACAAATACATCAACACTCCCTCTTAACTAGGAAGGTATTCTCTTGACACAATTTATCAGCACAATTCTTCTTCTCTGTATCATCTAGATCAGCATCAATTCATCTTTGTTTTCAAGTCATATTCATCTTCAACTTAGCTTCATTGTCAAGTCATCTTCATCGTCAAGTCATCTTCATTGTCAAGTCATCTTCATCGTCAATTCATCTTCATTGTCAAGTCATCTTCATCAAGTCTGGATCATCACTGGATCTGGATCATCACTGCTAGATCATCATCAAATCTGGATCATCATTTGATCTAGATTGTCACTGCTGGATCATCATCAAGTTTGGATCATCTCTTGATCTAGATCATCATGAAAGCTGGATCATCACTGAATCATCATCATCATTACTGCTTCTACTATCTCAATCAAATGGTGCTATCTCTTCATTCTTCTCGTCACAGGAAGTTCTACAGAGCCAGCCCTTTTTCATGCTGGTTTTAGGCCTAGACTCCATGTAGGTCTTCTTTAGTGCTTATATCTGACCCTAAGTCAGAATGGCCCGCCTAACACTTACATCTGACCTCATCTTATCAGAAAGGCATGCCCAACACTCACATCTGACCTCATCTTGTTAGAAAGGTCTAGCACTCACATTTGACCATGTGTAAACACATCATGCCAAAATGGATCAGCACTTATATCCGACCATGTGCGAACACACCGCATCGGAATGGCTGTGCGCTTACATCCAATCATGTGTGAACACACCGCATAAGAAGGGCTCTGCACTTACATCTGACCATGTGTGAACACACCGCATCGGAAGGGCTCTCAGTCCTAGACTCAGAATTCCTGGTAACTGACCAGGTGCCTCCATTATCCCAGAGAATGGCATATCAACACCAAGATGAGTATTCCTAGTAACTGACTAGGTCCCTCCATTCCAAGAATGGAATTCAACACTTATATCTGATCATGTAGGAACCAATCATACAGTCACATCAGAATGGATCAACACTCACATCTGACATGGAAGGAACCAATCCTCTCACCATGACAGAATGGCTCAGCCCTTACATCTGACCATGGGAGGAACCAATCCTCTCACCATGTCAGAATGGCTCATAGACTCATCATTTCCCCTTGGAGGGAACCTCAATTTGGAGAACACCAAGCTTCTCACTGAAGTACTCAAACTTCACTTTGGCCATTTCTACCATAGAATCACATCAAGGATGATTACGTTCAAGGATAACCTGTGAGCTTCACCAGGACCAATTACATCCAAGGACAACCTACAGGTCTATTTACATCTGAGCAACCTACGAGCTTCGCCAGGATTTATTCTTAGACAACCTATGTCATCGATTATGATAGAACTCCCTCTTTCGAGAGATCTCGATCTAGATCACATACTGGAGCTTCAATGATCCTCTCTGCATCATACAAAAATGCAAGTCAGATCAAGCAAATCAAATAGTAGTTTTCAAAAGAAACATACTACCTCCCAAATAGCAAGTGGAAACATCTTTTGCCTCAGCTGTACTTAGCGCCATGCAGGACTCCATCCTGCCAAACCAAGAGATCACACTTGATCCCATACTAAAGTAGCACTTCGAAGTGGTCTTCCTATTAATGGCACTACCTAACCAATACAAATCCTCATAACCATCCAGGTTAATCTTCTGATTTGACTCATACTTTATCCCATAATCAACTATACCCTTCAGGTACCTCACTGCATGCTTTGCAACCTTCAGGTGAACATGTATCAATGTGTTTACAACAAAGAAAATATCTGGTCTTGTATTTGTCAAGTACATCAAGGAATAAATCATCTGATGATACATCGTGGCATCAACCATCTCTAATGAAGCAACACTCAATAGCTTCAGGTTCGATGCCATAGGTGTGGTCATGGCCTTGCAGTCCATCATCCTAAACCTCTTCAGGATCTCTACTGCATACTTCCCTTGTCCACACCTCCATGACTAGAACATGGTGCATCATCCCCAAGTCCTTTATCTTGAACTCGGTAGCAAGTCTTCTTCTTGCAAATTTAATAAGTTCCTCTTTTCTGTCAGGAACAAGTCATCGACATATAACATGATCATCACTGGTATTCCACCTTCAACCTTGAAGCAAAGGTTGGAATCCTCTTTACTCTCAGTAAGGCCTAGAGTCATCAGTAATATGTCCATCTTGTCATACCATGCCGAACCTTAGTATCTTCTGCAGTCACTCCCTCTGAAGCAGAGCATCATTCTCCCTCTGTCTTTCGTACTCTATGTACTGAAACATTTTGTACCAAAGTGACAAGTAGCTTCCTCTGCTACTAATATTATGTGTATCCATATAGGGTCACTGTATACCTAGATCCTCTATCTTGAACCTTTTCAAAATTTCTTCTCGCACCCATCTGTGAGCTTATCATCCTCTATAGACTTTCATCTTTAACCTTGTAGCAAAGGTTCAGGTCTTCATCAAGCTCTTCATGTATGTGTTATCCCATGGGTGTCTTCTGAGCTCGTGCAAGGCCTTCTTTCATTTACACACATGATTCTTCCTGTCATGTGTCTCTACTCCCATTGGCTGCAACTGTCTCTTTGTAGTCTATGCCTTCTTTTTGTGAGAAGCCTCGTGCTATGAATCTTTCCTTGTATCCCACGATGTTTCCATCTACTGCATGATGAAAGTATGTACTTCCCTTCATGTATTGATACTGCATCCTAGACATCATTCTTCTTGAACTGGTCTTCCCTTTCTTCTTGGTTAATTCTTCAGAGCTGGAAGGTTCTGCATCAATGATGTTGCTGCATTTGTGATATTATTCTTCATCTTGGATTCTTTCTTAAACTGTTGTCACTTGTTCTTTGGAACAAGTCTTATCCTTATTTGCTTGTAGGTGATTGTACGTGATCTTTCCTACAAGTCAAATGCATTTGTATGGTTAGAAACATTTCATAAGGCATATTCATAATGGCAAATTCTTATGCATAAATATATGATCACGTAGCTATTTAAGCCAATACAACATTAATCCATATTTCACAGAAACTTTTCTAGATGCCTTCCATCTCTACCATGACAACATTGAGATTGTGCACTAATCCAATATGTCCGCAAAGAGGTTTCATTATAGATAAGTAGCAATGGATAGTTGTATAGCACCATGAACTACTTACCCATCACATGCATATTAGTAGTATACTATCATTAATGCAAACATTCTATCATGCATAATATATCAATTGAATATAAACAAATGCATAACAAAACAATATCATGAAATGACAATTGAATACTTATCTTTATTTGTTTCGTGGGTAGACTCCTTCTTGAGCCTTCAGCTTCATCATCTTCTTCATTCATAATAGCATCGTTTCTTATCCAAATGCTAAGATGGATAGGAGGTTCTTCAAGAGTTGAGTTCTTCATATTCCTCATTGCTTGAGGGATCTTCTTTGGATGGTGAGAGCTTGATCTTCCCATCTTCTTTTCTCTTATTATGATTCGAGCTTCTTCTTGTGTGTGCTCTTCCTAGAGTCCGCTGAAAGTAATCACTTCCTTCTGGCACACATTCCTTGCATGAATGAATCCCATGATCCTGGGAGGCCATTCAAGGTGGCTATCAACACTTTTGAATTCTCCACTTCTTCTTCTACTGCTACAAGTTGTACTTTGATTTGAGAGACCCTCGTAAAGTATGACTGTATGGTCTTTGCATTCTAGATATTCACATTCTTCACTTATTTTCTCAAAGTCATAGTCTGATTTTTGTTCTTCCCTTCAAATAGCTTGGTCAATGAATCAAACATCTCTTTCGGTGTCTTTAGGGAAGACACTTGTGGTATAAGGTCATCCGTGATTGAATCAACAATGATCTTCTTGGCCTTGACCAAGTTCTTCTGGTGTAAGGCTTTTAGCCTTCTCTCCCTCTGGAATTGGAACCTCTCTACTTATGTAGGTGTCCAATTCATTTTCTTCAGAGAGATCATATAATTCCATGCTTGGAAGTTGTCAACTTCACCAAGCTTATCATCAAGTTGATGTGATAGATCACTTTGAAATGAGAACCTTAAGTGAAAATAACAAAGGATTAGATCTTACCGATTTGAGGTGTCTGTCCTGGTTCTGGAGCAATTTGATCGAGGGTTTGTTAGAGAAAACCTAATTTTCAAAACTTGGAATCTTTCATATCTTATTGGATAGAAATATAGACCTCTTCAAGGCAAGCTTTCCAATGTACTTCTTTTCTGAAAATAGTGGAGGGAAGCTCCCAGAACAGGAAGCCCTAGTTTTCCAATTTATTCTACAGAAATGCTTGATACTATTTCTACGGTATCTATGAAATTACTGCTCCTTTGTTTCTAAAACATTGAACTGGGGTATCCTTACCTATCCCTATTCCAACACCATAGGTTTCATCAGAATTTGTTTTACCAATTGGGACTTAAGATCGTTTCCCCAATGTGACTTGTTTCAAGACTGTTCAGCATCCACATATCACCGTTTCATATTTTGGGTCTGAAACTTGGACAACACAAATCATATTCCGTGCCCTTTCTGGAACATCTTTAGAAATTTCATTTGGACATTTGTAGCTCGAGATATAGCAATTCTCCCCAAGTGTCCTGTTTAGGGATGAATCTTGGAAGAGGCTGGAACCCTAACTTGGAGGGATCATATCTCCTAGAATATAGCGAATTTGAGGCTAAAATTTGGACACAGTGTAAATCAAGATTTTTTATTCGTCCTATAAAAGTTTTAGCTTGTGATCCTTCTCCAATCCAGAGATATAGAAAATGTACCAAAATCTATCAGTTTTAGTATTTTAGGGTTTTTCCAGCCCAGGGTCAAAGTAGGGTTTGACTTTTCCAGAGTTTCACCCAACCAAAAATATCGACCCAGGTCTCTAAACTTCGATTTTGATGAGGAGACCAATCCTATGCCGGGCTCACTCAAACTTTGAAAATGTCCTAATTTCCCGCACCAAAAGCTGAAAATGTTCGGAATTGAATTCCGCTTCGACAGAAAGATGCACCCTTCAATGGAGAATCAGCCTAGCATACTTTTGATGATGGATTGTGGGGAGAGACCCAAAAACTAAGAAGCCATAGCTTCTACAGCTGCACAGTGTCTTCTTCTCAGGTTAGCTCTGATACCATGTTATATTTTTATCATTCAAGTTAGCATTATCATAGGATCTCATCTGAGAGAGTAACATGCACAGCAATAAACACAAGAGACAAGAGACACAAAGAATTTTCCTTGATGAAACCATAAAGGAGAACACCCCGCAACTTCCTCAGAGATAGAATGAGCACCAATGGCAGCAATAAAAACTGAAAACAGAAAAAATGATCTCCACAGCTTGTTCTCTCTCTCACACTTTAGAGAGCTTCTCCTCTCTCACTCATGCACCCCAGTGAGTGAGTGTGTGTGTGATAAATAGAGAGGCTCACTCTCTATTTATATTCTTTCGTTGACTTGATGTCCACTTCGAGATGTCATCCCCACTTAACAATTACTTACTAGAGCTGACATCTATAGGAGAGTCTAATAACCCTAGTGCCCCAAAACTGTGGGGACTTTGCCCTCTGATCAACAAGGAGGGTTAACCTTGACACAAATGTGGGGACTATTTCCCCGACTTACAATGGAGGATTAAAATCAATGACTTTACATGACTTGTTTACATTACTGAGTCTCTCGATTGGAACATCGGGACATGACATGACTCAATTACATTATATATACTTCCCGGAATAAACATCGGGGTGCAATACACAAGATATACAAGTGAATACATTCCAAAGTTACAAATACATCAACAATTCACCCTCCAGCACTTCACTTTGTAGCAGCACTTCAGCCTCAAAGAGACCCAAAATCCATATTTAATAGAAAGCATTAAATCAATTAGTTTCTCTTTGTTTCCTGCACAAAGAGAATATAACATTTTCATGCGTTATCTTAGATGGCTAAGTAATACTAAAACCTTTACCTTATTAGCTCATAAATATAACAAACTTAAAGCGTGGAAATAGTTTCGCTTCACGCAACCAACCAAGTTTTAAGGGCAGTAATAACCACAAGAGAGCATCATTCAAAATACATGACAGCATAAGACTTCAAAAAAATATGCTGATGTAAATACACAAACTTAGTCGTATAAGTCTTACAATGTTACTAAGTCTCACAATAAACTATCTATGTACTTGTAAAAGCAAAACCAAATCCTATATTTTGAAGACCAAGGGGACTAACTTGACATGCTAGAGACCACATATAAACTTATCTGACCAAAGTATAACCAAAGGAATTTAACCAAAAAAATCGAATAATTTTCTTCTAATGAATGTACTTCTATGTTCACATTGCCCTCGAATCACACTAATTGTTTAAGTGGTCTGGAAGGGTTTCAAGATTCATGCAATAACTCTTATCTCTGTGGATATATATCTGTTTTAGAGTACACCCTCTCTAGAAGTGTGATTTCTTCCGTGTTCATTGTAGAGATTGAGTATATGTTTTTACAAACACTTTGCATACACTGGGTTGTAACGTACTGTAAGTAATTTGGTCTGTGAGATTGACAAACAATTGTAGTGTATATAGTTGAATGTGGTAGTAGTTGTTCAATCCTTCTGATGATTGTCCTTATATGGTTTAGAATGAATTTCTTGTAGCATATGTAACATTTACCATCCACAACATTTAAGCTTGCAAAATAAAATGCTACAATAATAATTTAAAGCATAAATCAGACTTTTAATGCCAAATTTCCAGATTTGGACTTTACTCAAAATGAAGGTGAATGCATGCCTGGAAAATTTGATGCACTAACAGCAATGGAAAAATGTTTCCTCCACGACTTCAACTTTCTCCTTGGTATTGCACAAACTGGGCATACTTCAATGAACAAATATAAACTGTTGTAGATGCCTTTCAGTAGATAATATTGAATGGATTTGGTAGATATCAGACCGCACACGAGCAAAAGCGACAACAGAATGAATATTTGATTGCAATAAAGATCTATAATACAAGAGATAGCTCCATTTTGAATAATTTAAGATGGTTTAGCAGCAACATCACCACCCTAACTTTTGTAATAGCCACAAAAAATGACATTAACAAAATGCAAGGTTATTTTCTAATCTCCTACTAATTGACACCTAGCCTTAGGTCCTTTTTACTACAAATATCTACTCATATTTGTGAAAAAAAATTTGTAAATTAAAAAAAATGAGAGGCTAAACTATGTCTCTACTTATCATTATTCACTTTGTGTGAGAGGGAAATTCATCAAACTATTGGAAAAGTAAGAAAGGGCCAGTAGTTCTCTATCAATATGCAAAAAGAACAAACCAAAAGATCTATACATTTTGTTTTGCATTTATTTGTCATTCTAAATTATGTACTTTTGTTCCATATATCTTTAGCATTAATAATTCTGGCAAGATCGTAGATAATACATCATCTAGGAGTCTCCTTTAGGGCTGTATTGTAGGACAACACCCCATACATCAAATCTGAATTTTTGGGACAGTTCAACCTTCAATTTTTCTTGCTCATTCATAACATAAAAATAAGGTGAATTAAATCCTAGGTTTGCTTCAGAATTTAGCTCTATTTGTACTTATTTACTCCATCTTTCATTGAGTTAAATTCTCTATTGTTTAAAGAGCAGTTTGCTGGTTTAATTTACATCAAAAGAACACTCTTATAACAATAATCTAAGTAGGTTTCAGATTTGTTATTTTTTCTGGTATGAGAATTAACTCAAAGAAACATTATATTTCCCATATTTTTTTATAACAAAGGTGTATACTACAGATATGCAATCTACTGTTTTATTTTACCAACTCATAAGCATTGAATAACATACAAGTTGGTAGTTTCGATAACAATTTTAGGTTTCATTTATTTGTTACATATAAATATTGCTATTTTGCTTCATTCCAAACATTGTTTTGCACCTAATTTTATCATTGAATAGGTTGGAATTTTTCTACTGTTAAAAACATCATTTATGGTCTAAATCTATACTTAAATAATAGCAAGTACCTACAAATAAAATCAGAGAAATCTAAAGCTAAAGGAGTCATCAAAACCCTAAATCAATTTGCAATTTCTAATAACCAGATCTGAGTTTCTAGTCAAATTAATCAAGGAATCCCCCCTATTGTTGAATTTTTCTGCAAATGCTAAAGAGAGTTGTTGAGGTGACAGTGGGAACAATTTTGGAGTTGCCCTAAGCTAAAACCTAGGGAAGACCTTGTACTTTAGGGGTGCTAGTTTGTTTGGAAATAGTAAGTTCTTCACAATCATTGCACACAAAGGTAAACCCAAGATATCTTTTATAAGTTCCCTTCAAACTAAGAGACCGATTAACTCAGGCATAAGTAGTTTTTAGATGTGCCATTAAGACTCTTATCACAAAGGTATGAATATTTAAGTAGGAGAAAATGAATAAAAGTAAAACTATTACACTTCGTCCACACAAAATGCATAGAAACATAGGATTCCATGCAACAAGGTAACATTTAAAGCACATTCACAAAGGTATGACTTTTTTCAGCTCAACTCGTAGAGTGGTGTTGATGCTCCTAGCACCAAGCACTTATCCTCCTAGTGTTTAAAACTCCATAAAATAGCTCCACACACATGTTGTACCAAGGTTCCCTCCTTCCTAAGAGGTGAACCTCTAGCACATATCCCAAGGACAAGCATCCACCTATAGTAAGATCCCAAATTCCAATCAACCTAAAGAATATAAGAAAAAATATAGGTCTAGGGTTTCATAATGCACCCCAATGGCAGTAAAAAAGGGTATGAAGCATCTCTATTTCAACATGTTGGGCACTCTTGTGCATTTATCCACCACCAAACAAGCATACCTCTAAATCTGGGCCAAATTGGAGTGTTAAAAGGAAGTTTTGGGCATGAATAACCCTTTGAAAAGTGATGAACAACGACAAAAACAGGCTTTCCATAGAATGGATTTCCACTGAAGTGCATAAACCTAGGAAAACACATACAAGAACAATTGACAATCGAGTTATAGTTACAACTTATAAATGGTCAATGAAATTCAATTAATGCTAATTATTGTTAGATAGGACATACACAACATTATTTTTTAAGTTAATAGTATATGTGTTTATCAGGGGTTACTAGGTATTCATTGTCAAGTGTTATGCCTTTTTTTTTCTCTTTCTCATCATGGCCTCGTGGTTTGTTGTATTTTCTCTTTTCCATCATGGCCTTGTGATTTGTTGTAAAATATCATAACCTCTAAATGTCTCTGGTGATCATAAATCTAGGCATTTTTAATTTAATCAAGTCTGTTTGATCAAACCAAGGTCTGATGAAACTCAACACATTCCTATTACATGGTCTCAATGCTTTAGATTAACATCCTAACCAATTCAAATACCATACTTTTTTACTCCAACGAATTCTTATTTTGTTTCGACCATAGGAGTCTATAATTGTAGCAATACTATCGTGAATCCAAACTTCTTCTTTCTGCTAAGAAATCACTAATAGTAATATTCCTTAAAGAGATGCACCCTAAGAGAGTGTTCCCTAGGAGATGCACCCTAAGAGAGTGTGCCAATAATAGTTGTTATATCCTTCAATAAATGTGCCAACAATACCTTGAGAAGGTAACCACATACTGATAAAAGGAATGGTAGGTAAAGCTATTTCTCCAATGCAACAACTCTAAATAATGATACCCTAGGAATAGTACAAGCATGCTACAAATATCCTAAAAACCTAGGGCACTCTAGGAAAGTGTGCACATGTGGAATCAAGGAAACATCAATGGAAATTTTTATCATTTGTTTTTAAAAATGCATATGTATTACTTCATACAATAAATAAGTACATCATGAAACATAAAACTTAATCACCTAAACAACAAGGGTTCGAGGAAAATCCCAACCTACAAAATCCAAAAATGCAAGCATATGAGCTTGTGCACCAAGAGAGAGGAACCCAACATCACAATGGAAAAACACCAAATTTGACTTTAACAAGCAAGCCAATTCTTGCTTAAAACTCCTCAATTCTCATAGGTTCCCGTAGGCTAAAGGGTAGGGAGTACTTTGTGGTTGATCATTTTTTTTGCATTGGCGATTTTCCCCAAATTTCTGTCACCGAATTTGAAAATGAACATCAACGAGGTGACTTTCAGCCATATTTGGTAGTTTTTACCCACCACATCCAAATTTCCTTGCTTTTAGCTATCATGACAAAGTGGTATGTCACCTGCCCAGGGAGGTGCCTATAGCAGCATTGGACCCTGATTTCAGTTTGTGATGAATGGTGAAGCATTTTGTAGCAAGGTAGCCTTAGAGTTAGCTAAATATTGCTAAAGTGATTCTCTCAAATTCTCTTCAATTTGAGTTCCTTTTACCTTGTGAAAAGAGTTATGTAATGTAACACGACTAATAAGGAAGGTTCTAGAATTATTGGATCTAAGGTATCGTTTGTTTCTAAATGAAATGGATAGCATAAAAGGTCTACATTTGAGTAAAATTGAGTAAACTTCCTGATTGAGTGATCCAACAATGTGGGACTGGGTAAGCAAAAGGGAACTCATACAAAGTTTTAAAGATTAAAAAAAGAGGCTCTTGATGTTGTAAAGTTTCTAAGTTTTAATATATAGATGGCTTAAAAACCATATTAGGAGTTGAGAAATAGCATAGTGCATGAGTGACTCTAGTTGGGGATATTATATAAAGAAAAACAAGATCACCAGGAAGATCTGAAAGGAAAAACTGAACTCAAGCATGAATGTTATTTTGAATGATTTTAGTATACCAAGCAAATGATTTAGTTTGACCCTTCTTAAGGAAAACAAAAACATAATCACATAATTGACAGGACTGATCTCAAAGTGAGCATCGCAACAACTTGTTTTGCAGGCCAATGCAAGTTAATTGTGGGCTGGGTGAAGTAATTGCAAAGGATTTTAGAACTAGGAAGCCCTTCTATAAACATTGTGGTAAATATCAACAACTTATAGGCAAAATTCATATATTTAGGCCAATATATAGACTTTGTGGACATGTTATCCATGGTTACAACTTGTTACTGTGTTATAGGGCTAATCTTAGGTTTTCAAGGTGAATTTGTATTAATTACAAGCTAATCCTAAGATTGGCAAGCCAGTCTGAGATTCTGATGGTTGCTGTCAGTTTTACAGACCCATATCATCCTAGTTGGTTGATATTAGATTTCGACCGCTATAATTTTTGCATGTTCCATATTTGATATTGAATGCAATGCGCTAAAAGTCATACATGTTCCAAATTTAATATTGGCACATGCCAAGATGAAAAATCAAGAAATATAATGGAATCCACCACACAAGATTTAAAATTTATAAATTGCAAGTGACTAAGATGTCTAAATGTATTGAACTAAGATGTCTAGATATTTAATGTTCTTTGTAGATGATGGATGAGGCTCATACTCCATATAGAAATCAATGCATGAGCTGTTGAAACAAAAAATTGGACCTATAACTCACAAAAAATAGAACAGATAAAAAAGAGCTTAGTTATTGTTTCCTTAATGCTAAAAAGTATTCCTTCTACACAAAAATCTAAAATCTATAAAGGCCTACAGACTATTAGAGTAAAACCTATATAGCTAACAAAAGTAAAAAATAACTGTAACTCTGAAGAAGAAAAGAAACATTGATCCATTTACAAGGCATGGTAAATTGATAATCACATAAAAGCTCCAATAATCTTAGTAAATGAAATCCAATACAAATTAGTCTCATATACAAATATCAACTAGGTAGGGTGGATATAAGTTTCATTTCTTTCAACCTTGAAGACATAGTTCTCTTCGGACCAATATTTTTGCATACAAAATCATAAATGTTAAAATGTCAAGGTTCATATATTACCTTATGTGTGCATGTGTGATGTTTCTGATACACTAAACAATGGCACATGTTACCACACAAACTAGCACCTCTAAAGTGGAAGGTCTTCACCAGGGTTTGGTTGAGGGAAACTCTTAGAAGTGTTGCCACTGTCACCTCAACAATAGCTTCTCTTCACTGCAGTGCATAGGATAAGGACCTAGCACTAGGGGGGATACCCTAAACACAACTATGTTTCAATGGATGTTTCTTGGAGATATGTTTTATTATGAAATTAAGTTCCAATCATTTCAGATGTGGATTATTGTTTTTGAAGTGTTCCAATATTTTCCTCATTTTCCTCACAATGACCTCATTAATTGGTAACAAACACTATTGTGAAATATCAAAACAAATATTACTAGTTACAAAACATAAATACAACAATGGTATAAACATGATAACTACAAAATAAAATCCATTGCAAGATTTGAAGATACTAGATAGACAATTCACTCCTAAACCTTAATTGCCTCATGCTGTAATTATTCAACATTAAAAAACTTTTAAAGTACACGAGACACAACTTATCATTGACCAACAATGCCAGAGATTCAGACCGATGAAAATACTTACAATTTTTTTTTATAAACCCACAAACCTTTGTTGTTAAGCATGCCACAAGACGGTATGGATCATTTACAAGATTATCCATAGCTGTTCTTTCATAATCATTATTAGCTTGACTAATCTCATAACAAAATGAGTGAATCATTATTCATTCTAACTTTTAACTCAACATTTGTTTGTTATGTGTGTGGGTAGAGGCTTAGTAATAGTCTACAAATGGAATTACAAACATGAATAAGGTTGTAAGGAAGGTTGTAACATCCTGGAATAGCAATGAAGAAGTGGAATATAGGCTGTCACAAAGTTGACAGTCTTGTAAAGTACCGTTGGAGGTTTTCCCTAATGATAATGCAACCCTCAAAGGACCGTATGTGGGTTGTTTGAACCCTAGATAGTCCATAAAAAAATTTGTAGACACCTGAGAAGACCTCAAAGAGCAACAAAAGGGTTTCTACATCTTGTAATAATGCTATCCAAAATAGGGCAAGCATAATGAGGGAGGCTGTGAGGATTAGGAAAGGTTAAGGATTATTTTAGAGGGTTGTTTTTAGGTTATTTTAGGGCTTAGTTTAGAGGGTTGTTTTTAGATAATGGTGACAGTAATTATATTCGAACAGAGGCCTCACGGCTCTTGTTTTACAATAAAAAATTGTACTGCAGAGTAAAAGCCTAATGGCTACAAACCCAAGGTTGCAAATGTTATCCATCGTAAACTCAATTAAAATGTAAAACTCTCACGGGTTCATACAAAATTAAAAAAATCCCTGTTCTATTTCCCTATCGTGGCATAGTCATCGAGGCTCCACAAGATCACGGGGGTTGTTTTTAGATATTGGTGACAGTAGTTATATTCGAACAGAGGCCTCACGACTCTTGTTTTACAATCAAAACTTGTACTGCAAAGTAAAAGCCTAACGACTACAAACCTAGGGTTGCAAATGTTATCCACCATAAACTCAATTAAAATGTGAAACCCTCACAGGTTCATACAAAACTAAAAAAAACCCTGTTCTATTTTCCTATCGTGGCATAGTCATCGAGACTCCACAACATCATGGTTAATCACTTACGACCCATTTTAAAATTTAATAGGACCGAATAAATGCCCGATGACATGACATTGTAAGCTTGTAAAAACTGTGGAAAAACACCATAAAGATCTTTTTAGCTAAAAATGAGAGTATCCATTAACACAATCAAAACATAATCTCAGGGTTGTAAAACCAACCATGCCCTCACAGGGTCCTTAAAACAAAATTAAAGTATATGACTGGAGAGACAGTCGAGGGACTTACTTTACATCTGAAAATACGACAAAACCAAGTTTAAAGGCCACACAACTACCAAAACAATACATCACTCTCACCGAAAAACATCACAAAGTTGGGTCTCCAACTATACCCAGAGAAAGTTGGACAAACCACATAACCTAAAGGGGAAGGTTCTAGTCTTACCCAAACAACGAACCCCTCCGTTTGCTAACCTACACTTTTCGATGTTGCCGTAACCCATTCGGTTAATCCCTGGACATACAGATTTAGTAGTTAGGTAGAACAATAATAAATCAAGCTTTTAAATATGTTTTTGATATGTACAAAAACTTGGAAAATATTCTTACCTATTGCAGCAAAGATGCCCAAGACAATCGTTGAAGTTTTCTTGGCTGTGCAGTGCAAGAGGAATGGTATTGAGGGCCAATTAGTTCATCTCCTCCACCATCGGCATCGTAGAGGTGCCTAACTCACTAACAGGCAGAGACTAGAGAAGGTAAAAAAAGCAACTAGAACCTATTTGAAACCTCTTTTGGACATAGAAACTTGAGAATCATAAAAACCCCAATGGTTTTTGTACAATCACTTATTGGATTCCAGCGGGACTTTTATTTTATGGTCCATTCTCGATTCCTATATTATTCATGAAACCGAATAAGATATCAAAGTTAAAATAGCAAGATGGGTCATATATAAGTAGACTCAAATTTAATAAATATTAATTGAAGTAGATATTAAGGAGATGTGATTGAAAGGTATTCACATTTATGTGACAGTTTTCAATTTAAAATTGTGTCAAAAGTATACTATGAGATATCAATTAATATTGAAATCCATGGGGACAAGGAGTGAGGAAAATGTTAAAGATACTTGTGTTTTGAAGCAAGTAACCATTGAAAGAGGTGTAGTGAATGGAAGTGCATTTAAGGGATTTGTAAATAATGGGAATTTTCAACAATGCATTGATTTACATTAATATAAAATGTCATTGATTCGACATGACGATGATGACGTCAATGATGATGATGACGATGATGGCGATGATGATGATGATGATGCTAATGATGCTAATGATGATGATGGTAATGATGATGATGATGATGATGATGACTATGATGACGATGAGGATGAGGATGATGATGAGGATAATGGTGATGATGAAGTCGACGATGACGACAACGACGATGATGATGGTCATGATGATGATGCTAATGATGATGATTATGATGATGAGGATGATGGTGATGTTGATGATGATGGACACGATGATGATGATGATGATGATGATGATGATGATGAATGATGATGATGGTGATTATGAATGACGACAATGATGATGATGATGGGGATGATGATGATGATGATGATGATGATGGGGATGATGATGATGGTGATGATGATGTCGATGATGATGATGATGATAATGATGGTGGTGATGATTACGATGATGATGATGATGATGTTGAGGATGATGGTGATGATGACCATAGGTCAATGATGACCATAGGTCAATGATGATGATGATGATGATGATACGATGACGATGATGATGATGATGTTGATGATGATGACGACGACGACGATGATGTCGATGATGATGATGATGATGATGATACGATGACGATGATGATGATGATGTTGATGATGATGACGACGACGACGATGATGTCGATGATGATGATGATGATGATGATGATGTTGGTGGTGATGATGATGATGATGCTAATGATGAGGACGATGAGGACGATGATAGAAATGTTATTTGATCCCCTAGATTTGTGTTTTCATACTTTAATGTGTTAATGAATTATTATGAATTTATTATTTATGTTAATGAATTAAAATTATATATGAATTTAAATATGATCATGACAATGATGATCATGACGAAGACGATGATGATGATGGTGACGATGATGATGATGATGATGATGATGATGAAGATGATGATGATGATGATGATGATGATGATGATGATGGTGATGATGATGATGACGATGAAGATGGTGATGATGATGACGATGACGATGATGATGGTGATGGTGATGATGATGATGAAGATGATGATGAAGATGTTGATGAGGAAGAGGGTGATTGTTATTAAGAAAAATGGAACTTTTCCATTCGAGTAATGACATCCAATATGTCGGGACACAAAAGGACAAACAAGATGGAAGTAGCCAAAACACTATAGATGTGCATGACTGTTCATACATAATCCCCTAACTAGCTCAATATATTTTTATTTGGAGATGAAGGTTGCACACACGAGTATTTTTGTTGCAACCAGCGTGTCACATGCGAGTATTTGCATTACAACCCACGTGCAAATTGAACACATGAGTTTCCTTAAAGCAAGGAGCGTGCCACACGTGCCTTTCCTATAATAATACTTATGTGTACCTTAATTTATTGTTAAAAAATTTAAATCATGATTAGTTGAGATCAGTTGAGTCCCTAATCATAACTGTCTCAACTGTCACAACCATATTAACCATCGAAACCTCTCTATTTCCCCATTTATAAATAGAAGGATTGGGATGGGGCTAATCAATCATTCTTAGAAGAGAAAAATTATGCTGGTGGTATGCCTTAAGACATCTTGGAGCAACAAAACTCAGTGTCCTCGGTTTGCAGAGGAGTCCTTGTTTCAGAATCTAGGTTGTAATCTCACCATTCTCTATTTATCAATAAAGAAAGTTCTTCTTCCAATCTTTGTATTGTTTCATTCTTGTATATGATGAATTATGAACTATTTCAATTATTTTATTATGAATATGCATTTCATTAACCATTGATATATATACAAGATATTGTTGGAAGAATTTTTTCTTTGCAAGTGAATTGGAGAAGCCTCAGAAGCTTTGGAAGAGACTGAAAGAGGAGAAGACAAAGCTTGGATCAATCGTCATAAAACATG
Source organism: Pseudotsuga menziesii (assembly GCA_001517045.1). NCBI lineage: Eukaryota > Viridiplantae > Streptophyta > Pinopsida > Pinales > Pinaceae > Pseudotsuga > Pseudotsuga menziesii. The sequence goes on along the minus strand of LPNX010422947.1, from coordinate 52,602 downwards.
TTTGCTAAGTTTCCTTCTTGTTCCTATTCCAATTTCTACATAAGCTGATTGTCTGCAAGTGTCTTAGTAAGTTGGTAACCCCAAAGACCATAGGTTATAAGGGTGTGTTTTCCTGAACAACAATGATGATGGTGACGATGATGATGATGATGATGAAGAAGATTATGATGATGGTAATGATGACAATGATGATAATGATGAAGATGATGATGGTGATGATGAATATGGTGATGACGATGATGATCATGATGAAGATGATGATCATGATGATGATGATGATCATGATGATGGCGACGATATTGATGATGATGATGAAGATGATGATGATGAAGATGATGATGATGATGATGATGATGATGATGATGATGGTGATGATGAAGATGACGACGATGATGATGTTGATGATGATGATGGTGACGACGATGATGACGAAGACGACGACGATGATGATGTTGATGATCATGATGAAAATGATGATGATGACGATGATGATAATGATGATGATGATGATCATGATGATGGCGACGATGATGATGATGGTCAATACGATGATGATAAAGATGATTAGGATGATGATGATGATGATGATGATGATGAAAATGACGATGATGATGACAATGATGATGATGACAGTGACATGCTATTTGTCTCTTGATATCCAATGACAATTAATATGATGACCTTTTATGTTTTGGCCCTCGATAATCATTGTTATAGCGACACACTATGTGATTTCGTCGTTATTCCAACGAACTATTATGATCACTAGCTATAGCGACACATTATTTACCTTGACCAAATATTTCTTATCCCAAATAAAACCTTTAGTTCCTTTCATATTTAGATTGTATAAGGGGAGGACAAGACCAAATGTATATTAGTTTCACTAGACCTCTTATACACAAAACATCTCCCTGGGTGATTATAATTCATTGTTTACAATATGTCCTAGGTCAAAACTTTGCTATTAAGTAAAAACCACATGAAAATATGCATTTTTGGGACACTTAAACCTCCACACTACCATACACCACCATTGAGGGTTTTCTAGATCTTATATGAGGCATAGAGATTCATATCCATCCATGGGAGTGTAGTCTCTAATATAATTAAAAGAACATATTAAGAAATCCTCATAACCTATAATCCTAACATGACTAGATTTGAGTTCCCCGCAAAGTATTCCCATATGACAAAATCCTCCCATCTAAATCCCATTGCTTTATAGGACTTCCATTCTTGTCTTGTGAGATTGGAAAGATAGGGGGAGATTGGCTCCCAATATGTAATACAATGACTTCAAATGTTTGATACAGTGGCAATAGATTATATATTTATTTGATACCAATGTACTAGGATTTTATTCCTTTCCTAAAACATTAAATCCTTCATCTTGAAACAACCATGATAAACATTTTCAGGAAAATAATTAAAAGTAAATAATCCAATATTATATTGACCATACTTTTTCACTAATCATGCATTCCAAGATGCACTCCAAGATTTACATGACTATGATTTTGGTACTACTCTAATACCATGTTAAAATTCTAAATATGGGAGAAAGATTGCAAACATGATTAGAAACAAACTCAACAATATTATTAGTTACCTAGCGGTATAACTTCTCACTTAAGTCTTTGACAGGAGGAAATAAAAGTATCACTCATGTAAAATATATGATTTTATTACAGTGAAGTCAATTGATACAAAGATGTTCATCCCCTTTTATATCATTGACGAGGTAGTTGTGCTACCGTTACAACATAACTATTTTATTATCTAATTATCATTTTAATAGTCACTTATATGAACATGACTTATTTACAACAAGTAAGCCTTATATTCTAACATAACAAATCATGCCCTAAATTAAGGATTTACAAGGCTTCTAAGGATACCCCAATTGTATTATTTTTTTCATATTTAGTAGTATTGTCGCTGACCTCTTACCCTAATAGGGTCGATTTTTTTTAGAGTTTGCTTATTATTTTCTTTAAGATATAATACCACTTAATAAAGGGATATTTTTGAACCTGTATGGGAGAAATACAAGGATCAAGTGCACATGTTTTAAGGAGCTTGGCAATTTATATTATTTTAGAAGTGGATAGGTTTTAACCACAGATAGAAACCAGAGTATAGCATTATCCACTTAATGAAGTGTAATGGATTGGGTTCAAACAAGGTTAAGGATCTTGTCCAAATGCATTCTAATCTTCATCTAATGTTCCTAAATAAAGTTGAGAACCATTCAAGACCTGTAACAATCGTATTGTGCAACCTAAGGATCCTGAATTGGAAATATCTTTGGCATATCCTAATTATCACGAAAATTTAGCTTCAATTCAAAAGTCCCTTTTTGCTCCAACATCATAAGAAGCTCACTCCCCAAAAAATGAAAACACAAAATATCAAATTTTTGATGTCCAACTTTAGAATCTTGACATTTGACCCTTGGGAACATTTTCTTCTTGTTTGACTAACTTACTCATTGTTTTCACGAATATTGTGATTAGTGAATACATGATGTTTATGTTTTCCTATGAAATTTTTTGGAACCATTTTTCCCATTTATGGATTTCTAATTTTATACACATAGACCTAACATTTCCATCTCCCCTATAATTCTCAAAGTGGTGTTTCCGGAACTCAAGTTGGTTTCAAAAACCATACAAATTTCCATGTGATAGGTAGATTATCTTATAACTACTCTAAGGAAAAGGTGGTGCAAACATTACATATATGACCATGAATTTGAGATTTACTTTTACATATAATTATTTATCATTATTCATTAAACAGGTACACAACAATCCCTCTATAAAATCTAATTTCATAGCAACTGTTAAACAACCCTTAGCGACTTTGTATTCCCGCAAGTACATACAAAACCAACATACCTACACTTCAAAACCTATTTAAGGAGTCCCAAAATAAACCTAGAGATAGCCAAAAAAGAAGGTAATTTTGTAAAAAATTTCTTCCCAAACTCCATATAATGATAAAATCAATGATGAGAGAAAAATACATATCATTTGGAAATATCCTAGTGTTTGTCTACAAAGATTGATACGTACACTGCAATTTTGTATGCTTGTTTAGATTTAAGATCTTTACTGCCTAGATTCTACTTTATCCCACCTAAAAACATATGTTGTGTGTCTAATCTAGAATGTGAATAACTTGTGAACTATCAACTCAAAATCTAAAATTATGGTCATCTTTAGTGTAATAGGCATTACACTTTTATGTTCCAAATGCACTTTTCCAATTTGGTGAAACACATGAAAATGACATAATGAAAAATATTCTTTGCTATAGGACAAATAAAGTACTAAATAAAATAGGTTTGTGTAATAGTTAATGATTCTCATTACAACACGCTTGAGGAGTCCCCATACAAAAGCGCAATATAGGTCCCATGGGACTTAATGACATGTGTACCTATGTCTATAAACATATAGATATATTATTTATCAAGTTAAAATATGGGTGAAAAGAATACATGCAAATAATCCAAGTGTTGCAATACAAATAATGCAAATAAACCTTCATTGATACTTTCACCGCTATAGCGATGTTTTTGACCTTTCATCGCTATAGCGACGTTATGGACCCATCGTAACAACTAACTTTCATCGCTATAGCGTTGAAATGTCCATAAAGTCTCTATAGCGATGATCGTTGGGGGCATTTTTTATTTCTTCCAAAAATTTAAACTGTTTTTCCATGAAAACAACGATTTTAACTTTTTCATGACAAACTTTCGTGGGACGTTTGATCCATATGTAGTAGTGAATCAAGGTCATGGCCATGTCAATGATCATTTGAGTCATGAATAGTTATCTCGAGAAGTTCAAATATAGGAAAGACATGTGTACAAGTAGTGTTTTTACCTCTAAGAAATCAAGGGAATTCTTGAATCCCTAGGATCCATGTCAAAGAATTAGGGAATGGACCCTTAGAAGATGATAACCTTAAGTAAGAGGAGAAACATAAGTCATTGGTAAGCATGTAAGACATTCACTTTCCCAGTTTTGATAATATTTATACAAATTTGATTGTAAACTCGTGATCATTGGGATCATTAAGCTATTTCAACTGTGAATATTTATTTTTTCCATGGAAATTTTTTTGTTTTCCTGCAACATCATGTGTAGACCTGAAAAGGATATGGTTGTGGCTGACATTAAACCCAACATATTGTCTTGTATTATGGGCCTCAAATGTGTAGCTTGGTGAAGAGGACCGAGTTAAAGTTGAACCTTGCAATCATGCAAGATAATGTCTCATCTAGCTGTAATTTAATTTAGAGCATATATTTTCACTATTGTCTACTCTACAAAGACAAATATTCTTGCAAATCATTTACCTTTCCACAACAACGTTGCAGGAAAAAATAAAAATAGGTAAAAAGGTCATTACATGTTTTTTTCTAGAAATATTGGAGGAATAGAGCACATCTTTGTGCTAAATGATGAAAATAACGATATTGAAAGTTGCAAGTTGCACCTTGAGACCGATGTGTCATGTCAATTTAAATATGCACATCTCCATATGTCAAATTAAAGGTAATTGTATCTTTCCAAGTGCAAGGGAAAGGGAAAAGGGAATCCATGTGCTAATAGAGGAAAACATTATTATAGCAAAGACAAGTATTGACATTTTTAAAAATTGTATGGAGATGACATGATAGCCTCGATGATTAAGGTTTTGTTGGCACAATCTCGACCAACAAAACCCAGTCGACAGGGGTTCCACTCTCTCGATGCTCAGCACTCTGCGATCTCCCTGAGCATCGACCCAGACAGGTTTTACCTTGTTTAGGAACACCCATAGAGTAGATGAAGTCTCACTCGAGATGTTCGAGGGAGAGATGTCGGAACCAAGTTTTTGCAGTATAGAGGAGGGTTGGGGAATCTAACATTCATCAGATTAATTTCTAGATCTAATCTAATTTCTTTCTTAGAAACATAACCATTCATTATGTCGCATTATCCATTCATCACTTCAGCAGATTTGCTAGTGGGGAAAACAGAACTAAAATATGACAGTATTCATAAGCATAAAGCATTGCATTATCATTCATATGCATATCTATTCATCATTCATCATTGGAATCGTAGCAATGTAAGGAAGGAAAAAGATAAAGGTGCAACATAAGTTCAGATCAATCCACATCACATCATATTAATTCCGTAGAACAAATTGCAGATAAAAAACAGATAGTGATCCATATCACACTGTCTAGTATCACATCCTAGTATTCACTCTCTATCTATGTATATATTCTTACATGCATAATTATTCTATTTATAGGCTTGCATTTTTACATTCAAGATCCACTTCTAACTAATTTATAACAAGCTTCTAACTAATTTAACCACTAAGGACCAATATTCTGAAGAAATGGTCAATGAGTACAAAACGTGACATGAAAATATAAAAAGTGGACTATTTTCTGCCTATTGTGCTATATTTGTCTTGCACGGTGTCGTGTGAGTATGCACAACATCCTAGATTGTGTGCAACTCACTTACCTCCAACCCCTTTCCAACATGCCCCCAACATAGTCTTGTGGCTCGTCCTCGAGCCACGTTAGTGGGACATGGTGTACTCAACAACCTGAAGGGCAGAAAACTTCTCATAAGAAACAATGTTTGACTTTTCTAAACTTGTCGAATTGTGCAGTTGGCTGCAATTGCTTCCTATAAGGTCAACTATGGCGGACCTTGGCATACCTATGCAATTTTGTGTCCTATGGTGCCATCGTGCTTCTGCATCCATGAATACTACATCATTCTCCATTTGTCATCGCTCTTTAGGAAGCATATTGTTGGCTGACAATTGTTTGCAGCTGTAAATTTTGAAGCCACAGGCCACCTGGAAATCCAGTCCCACTTCCACATCCTTGTCCTTCCTTGCATTCAAGGTCAACCCAGGCTGCCTAAAGTTGACCTTGTTCCCTATTCCTGCAGAATTAGTCAAATGGGAAAGAACTCTGGTCCCATCCATATTCTTTGTGGATATCTTATTATATGCCTCAACCCGACTGGGAGAAATATACCCAAGGATGACTTTGCCAGACACTTTCGTCTTGAGAAAGCTAACCCACATACTTTCAAATTCTTCTTCAATGTTCGCTGAGACAAAATTCTCACTCACAGTCTGCCCCGTGTCAAGTGTAGCCTACATTGCCTCTTAGATGGTCGTTGCCTTATGTAGCGGAGCTGCCTGCAACTACCCAGCCCAACCCTCCTGCAACTTTGCACAGTGCAACACTGCCCAATGGTGTTTGCTCGGCTACCAGCCCTCAGCTTATAACACCATATTCATTTTAGATTCCGTCATGAATCACTCGAGTGCATCATTATGACTAAATCATTCATTTATCTGCCAAATACGCCATCGATTTTGCCACCCCACCTTTTGGATCTACTATCATTAGACATGACGTCAAACGTGTCATCGTTTATTTGCTTTGACAACCTTTTTTTAGTATTGATGTGATGTTCGGTCACCATCACGGTTTCTTCCATACGGTGCAAGCCATTCATTCTTACACAATGACCTCCTATCGCGCAACCCCTTCCCTTTCCAGGAGCAACCCCTTTTTTTGGCACAGCTCCATCCCCTTAGTGCAGCCCCATCCTGGCGTGCAACCTTTTCCGGTCTTGGGTGCAACCCCTTTCTCTTGGCACAGCCCCTCCTGACTAATTAGCTACTTATTGCTGAGTTGACTACCCCCCTAATATTGCACGACCCCTGCTCTTGGGCGCACCCTTCCTTTTTCTAGCTATCCCATCTCTCTTTTTTTTTTAGTGCATAGTGCTTCAAGCATTGCGTGGTCCTTCCCATGCCTGATAGGGATTCAAGCGACTACCATTCATGAGCTTTGGTAGTACTACACTACTATAATTGAACTGCACCCGCAAAGGTAATAGAATTGACAAGATATGGGCCAATCCAACGCATTTGTAGCTTACGCGGATGCTTCAAGAATTTGCTGTCGTATAGCAGCACCAAATCTCCTTGCTGAAATTGTTTGTTATTTATGTGGCGATCATGCCACGCCTTCTGTCGATATTTCTCAAAACACTGGTGGAAACCCACAATTAAATGGTCTTCATCCAACAGTATTAGTTGCGCCATGTACTCCTCTAGCGAAACCTCATCATCCATTCTTGTCGCAGTGACAATGCGTAGACTAGGAACGATGTATTTCATAGGCACCACCGCCTCTTGCCCATAGACCAATTTGAATGGTGTTTTCCCTGTCAATCTCTTGCATGTCATGCGATAGGCCCACAAAATTGTAGGAATCTTTAGATCCCAATCATCTCGGTTAGTGTTACATACCTTGGTAAGTGGTTGCTCCAATATCTTGTTGAATGCTTCGACAATCCCATTTGCCTGTGGATGGTATGATGTACTTTTCTTGTGTTGAACCTGCAATTCCTCCGTCAATGCTCTTACTGTGCGGTTGATAAAATGGCTACCTTGGCTGCTCATCAATATTCTCAAGCACCCAAACCGCATCACAATTTATGAAATAGAAATCTAGCTATCGTCGCAGCAGTACAACCCACAACTGGTGCAACCTATGCACATCTCGTCAGATAGTTCGTCACAGTGATTATGTAGTGTGCACAATTATTTTCATAGGTGGATTGATCAGACCCACAAAGTATACCACCCATTTATCAAAAGGTTGCAAAGTTACTTGGGATACAAGCGACATCTCATCTCACTGTGATGGTTTTCCAATGCGTTAACAGACATCGCATCTCTCGCGCATAACCCGCCATGTCATTATGAAGAGTGGGCGACCAAAGCCCTGTGCGAAGCACCTTCCCTGCGGTTTCCCGTCCACTTCGACATGTGATTATTCTAAAATCTTCTCTTTTTCATGAGGCAGGACACATCGCCACAAAATTTCATTAGGTCCCATCTTATACAAGTGTCCAACAATCACTTCAAAGTCATAAGCTTTAACCACCAACTGCTTCTTTTGACTCGTGGAAAGTTCTTTTGGTGCGATTCCGGTCTCCAAGAACTGGATTATTTGGGCATAATGCTCATCTGGTATTTCAACTCAAAACAACTGCACATTAGGAAGTCCATTGTCAATGTTAGTAGGTTCCTCACATGTCTCAATTTTGGACAAATGACCAGGGCCAAAATTCAAGCGACTCGGACTCACGATGATCTCAAAATAAAATTCCTAAAAGAGGAGTAGCCATCTGCATATATTCCCCCCCAACATAGGCTTATTGACTAGATAATTCAAAGATGAATGTTCAACAAACATTTTGAAGTGACCTCCTAGAAGATAATGCCTGAATTTTGGCAGTGCATAAACCATCACTAGCCCCTCACGCTCTGTGGTTGTATAATTATTCTATGCAAGTAATAACTTTCGACTCACAAAAGCAATAGGGTGATCCAAGTCGTCATCTCCTGGTTGCGTGAGCACTACTTCTAGTGCAACCGAAGATGCATCAACATGAATGTGGAACTCCTTGTTCCAATCGAGGAATATGAGTATTAGCACTAAATCCATCTTGGCCTTCAATGTGTCAAAACTAATTTGGAATTCGGGACTACACAGGAATGCAACATCTTTCTTCAACAGTTTCTCCATAGGGGCAGTGATCGGGACATATCCTCTAATGAATTTTTGATACTACCCAGTGTGTTTGAGTTTCGCCCCAAGCTTCTTGACATCGGTCAGTGGCAGCAAGCTCAAAATGAGAGCAATATTTGTGGGATCCACCAGTAGTCTTTGTTTGCATACGATGTGACCCAAAAACCATCCAAACTACGCATAAAACATGCACTTCTTAGAGTTCAACGCGATTTGATGCTGTCGATAGCTTTCCAGCATCAATCAAAGATTGACCAAGTGATCCTTGACTAGACCATACACTATCTAGTCATCCATATATACCTGGAGGAACTCCTGAATGAAGTCCTTGAACGTCGTGACAACCACCCGGGAAAATATGGCAGGTGCATTCTTCAATCCAAATGACATCATGGTATACTGGTAGCAGCCCCATTCTGTAACAAATGTTGTCTTGTGGTGATCTTCTTTTGCAATTTTGATTTGGTGGTATCCTGAAAATCCATCTGTGAACAAGTACATCTCCTAGCCACCTACTCCTTCAAGAAGTTCATCTGTGAACAGTGTCGGGAATGGATCATGCATGCAAGCATCGTTCAATTTTTTGAGGTCAACATAGATCCAGACTTCACCAGTCTTCTTGTCCTGGACCACCATATAACTTATCCATTCTGATTCTTCAACAGGCTCAATAATCCCGTCATCTAGCATCCAGTCAAGTTCAGTCTTGACCCTTTCTTTATATCGCGAATTCAAGTGATATGGCCTCTGTCGCATCGGTTTTGTGTTTGGCTTTAATGGGATTTTCATTCCTCCTAGATCACCTAATATCCCCATCATTTCTGAGAATTTTGACAGGGATAGATCTTGAAACCCATGCAATAGATCTGTGATCTTTGCTATTGTCTCCTCATCCCAGTAGTCCCCAATACTTGCAAATTTTGGATTCTCTTCCATCCCAATGTTAACTTTCTTAATCTTTAGTGGATGAGTCATGGGATCAGTGTTGTGACATCCAGACTCCCTTCAGTCTCTGAAATATTAATATTTCACAACTCATCATCATCCTTTGGCTCGCTAGACACATTATAGCATTCCATTATTTATTGCATGTGGAAATGGGCATGTGGATCCACATGATATGCGACCAGCACAAATTTCAAGACTACATCCCGAATGATATGAAGTGCATTGCTAACCTCTGCATTGGCGTCTGCAAATCCAAAGGTATGCGCCAAGCGAATAATCAGCTCCTCCTAAGTAGTTATTTCTCTGCGCAGTTATGCTGATATGTACCAAAACCATGGAATTTCATCCAGGGTGTGAATAAAGGCATGGATCCATTCATCCTGTGGTCATTATTCTGACAACGTTTGACATGCAAGTGACCACTCGGGTCATTCTGTCCATCATACCTCTTAGCATGGTATGTCTTGGTGTTGTCGAAGCGAACCGCCATCAAGCATCGACACTATCCCAATTCAGTAATTGTTGTTTTGTGAGTTTCCCACCAACATGCTAGAGTATCCTTTAGTGCTTCCTCCAGTGCTAACAATCGTTGTGGTTCTGAGACCTTTTCTTCAAATTTTGCTAAGAACGAAGAAAGTTCTGGAAGCCCTTCATAGACTAGGAGTTCTACATTTTCAGTCGCAACATGATGCAGAGATTATGTAATGAGACCACACTTTCTAAAGGATACCTCATGCATGCGGTTTTTCCAAGTTTCGATTACATCATCAGAATCAGAGGACACAGAGCTAGCGTTGCACCAACCAAGTTATCCCTCGGCGGTCGGGGGGATATAGTCTNTAAAGGATACCTCATGCATGCGGTTTTTCCAAGTTTCGATTACATCATCAGAATCAGAGGACACAGAGCTAGCGTTGCACCAACCAAGTTATCCCTCGGCGGTCGGGTGGATATAGTCTTCAGAGATGTTGTAAGCATGGTCCCACCCCTTGACAACTTTATTCTTCACAGGTTCAATGTATCTTCGGCCCTTGTTTGGATCCATGGGTGTAGTGAATTGAATGTCCTGGTCCTCAAATGTCATCATTCGCTTCTTAAAATTAATCATGGCCATACTGTCATTAGCCCATCCAATCCCTAGTAGCGCGAGATAGGAGCCTTCATCGTTAACGACTTCAATCACATCAAAGTTAGTGTGTGTTCTCATGCCTTCAATATCTACAACCAAGTTCAATACCCTTCTGATTGGTTGTACCTTATCTTGGTTTGCCAATCGTAGCTGCAAAGGAGACCAACCCAACATTCAGCTCCCCATTTTTTGCCAGGTCTGCTTAGTCAGGATGTTCACATCCAATCTTACATCCAAAATGACTGAGTTTACCTCATAATCACTAATCTGGATATTCATACACATCTCTTTCCCTGTATTTTTCTTCTATGAGTAGTTCACTGCGGAGTCCTTCAACTCCTTTCTCGGATGGTACAACAACCTCTCAAGCTCAACTAGAGCCTCGGAATCTCGTGCGAGTGCTAAGAATTTCTCAAATAAGTGTTGCAAGGTACCATGCTACTGTGGTGGTCCTGCTTCAAAGGATAAATCAAAAGCGGATGGCATTCCATAGACAAGAAACTTACCAAGATTTTGTCCGATAGCGTCCCGAGTTTCAAAAAATGTCTCTTTTTCAGTCGCAATATCAAATGCCACTTTCTTCTTCCCAGCTAATTGAACTTACGGCTGGAGTCAATCATTCCCCATCGTCGCACCTCTACGAGTGACAATGGTGACATTGACATCCTGCGTTCTGGGCTCTACTAAAATCATCACAATTGTTGGACCTCGAGTTTGGTTCATTGACGGAGTCTAAGACAGTGGTGGATTTTGGTTTACTGGTGGGTTCATTGGCTGATTCATAGTCTGGTTTTGGAGCCGAACTTGATTCTGGGCCTGGCTCTGTAATTGGTTCTGGGATGGTAGGTGATTTTGAGTCTGTAACTGGGCTTGGTTATGCAATTGTGGAACGTTCCCAGTTTTCCATCTTGCGATTAACTGTGGGCAGTTCTCCACGGTATGATCAATCGCTGCATAGTATGTACATAAGCACTGCAAGTGTTGGAAGTCCCTCTGATAATGCTCAAATACTCCACAGTTATAACATTGGATGAATGCACAACCTCGTCCCCCTCCTCATCCAAAGCCTTCTCCTCTACCTCAAAATCCTCCTTGCTGTGGGTACTACGGCTGAGCTATCTACTACAGTGGGGGATTCGGTTGTTGCTAAACAAAGTGCGCTACTTGAACATATTGTGGATATGCTTGAACCATTGGTATTTGATTATATGGTTGCTGTGGTGAGAACTATGGTTGCAGTGCAAACTATGGATGCGGCTGTGGTGGCAAAAATTGCATTGGTGGTGGTGGTGTGTACTGCGGTTGTGGTCGAGAACTGACCACATGAGGATGCGATTGCTGTTGTTGTACTGCGCAGTGACCCTTTCCCTTCATGAAATACGAATCATATGTTTTTTCCTGAAGCAAATTGTATGCCCAACAGTATCTATCCTCATGCCCGACTGAGTGACAGAATGAACAGTATAAATTGGAGGGTTTCGACACCATCTTTTACATATAGATACATTCCTCATGTCAGTGTCCATAGACTTGGCATATGCAACACCATGGCATACCACCACTACTCAACGGGTTTAGAGCTCCTGATAATAGATAGTTTCTAAAGTCAGGGCAAGTATCTTTGGTGTGTCCTTATGTGTGACACTAAGTACACCAAAGATCTGCGTGTTCCTCCTTACCTTTCTTGATATCCTGTAGCTAGAGTGTGAGGTTTGCTAGCTGTTCTTGAATTTGATTCATCCTGACTGCACTCTCCCCAATAGGTGAAGCTTCGAGCTTCATCGCAATTTCTAGGGCTTTGCTCTGTGTCGTTATCTTTTGCTGCATCAATGGTTGTTGGATATGAGACACCAATGCTGCGATAAACCATTCTTTATGCTAGACATCGCTCATTGAAAAAATGGCTTTGGCCATAAATGTCTTGAACCTTTGATCGAAGTCCCAAGTGGTCTCATTAGGAAATTGCTTGATTTCCTTCAGCTCTGTAATGTATTGTGCTTTTGACTTCGGTTTCCTAAATTCCTTAATTAGTCCCATCCGAATCTCATCCAATGTATTGACCAGAGCCCCCCGAGGAACTTGGATGAACTTCATAAACCAATCGAGCATGCGACCCCTCAGATTAGTCTCTAACTGTCCTTTCTTTATATCATTGTCAGTGGCCTGTCTAACAGTCCACACCGCTTCACATAAAAACCAGTATTGCTCGGGATCATCGGTCTCATTTCCATGGAACAAGGGTAGCTTCATATCGTCGCCCACCATCCTGGGCCACCTTCCTACACATGATGATATGCTACTAGACTGTTTCTGGCATGTTGGACAAGTTGACATGGGACTTGGAGTTTTTCCTGAGTTTAGAGTAGTGCGCAGATGTGTGGGTATGTTCCTGCTGGGTTTGATCTTATCGTCATTCTAGGCATAGCCTAGGCTTGGTTGTTCTCGTTGTCACTGTAGGGTCGCTTCATCCTATGTGGTTGTCCTTTGAGGTCTTGCGTTTCGATCGCAACAGGACCTTGCCCTATCCTCTACCTCTTCTCTAGTTGGAACCTTGCTCCTCCCCTTGTACAACCACTTTCTTCCTCGGCTTCCCTCACAATCTCGTCGAAACTTGCACCTATCTACCCCTTACCTTCTCATTCATCTGCCCCCTTGGTCGTGGTATCCGCATCCTTCATACACCGAGGTGCTACTATTCTAGGTGCATCTTGAGTATACCCTTTTCACAAAGCAACATTTTAATCGATAATTGAAGCGACAGTAAGAACCTACCTCTGGGTCTGTTGAAGAATTCCCTGTCTACTTCTCTATAAGATTTATTGGTGTTGACATCGAACTCGATGATATATCCCTCTAGGATACTATCCAACCAGACCTCAACAACACGCGATACTCTGTTGTTATTTTCTTGCAGCTCCTGGATTAGTTCATGGGTCTAGGACGTTGGTTCTCCTCCTTGAAAGTTCATCTTATTGTACATGAATTGTGCTAGCCACTCATATAATATGATAGGAAATTCACTGAATAAATATTCATGCGGACCGTCGTGGATGTACTGTGCTAACCACTTGTTTGTTGTCAGCCCAGGGTTCTGATTTTCTGCCTCGGCAAATTCTTGTAGCTTCTGATCAAACCAATCTTGAAGTTCCGATCGCGTCAGATTCCATATCCATTGTTGGGTAACCATTTTTCAAGTGCCACATGCCCTCCTCTTAGTCACAACGAGGTCCCAACAATGAAACTATTTGTTGGTGTAATCCCGACCAAAAAACTGAGTCGACAGGGGTTCCACTTTGTCTACACTCAACACTTTGCGATCTCCTTGAGCATTGGCCCAGATAGGTTTTACCCTGTCCAACAACACCCACAGAGCAGATGAAGTCTCACCTAAGATGTTTGAGGGAGAGCTGTAGAAACCAAGTTTCTACAATATAGAGGAGCGTTGGGGCATCCAACATTCATCAGATTAATTTCGAGTTCTAATCTACTTGCTTGCTCAGAAATAGAACCATTCATTATGTTGCATTATCCATTCATCACTTCAGCAGATCTACCGGTGGGGAAAACAAATCCTTAATATGACAGTATCCATAAGTAGAAAGCATTGCATTATCATTCACATGTAGATCTATTCATCATTCATCATTATAACCATAACAATGTAAGTCAGGAAAAAATCAAGGTTCAACAGGAGCTCAGATCAATCCACATCACATCATATTAATTCCGTAGAACAAATCACAGATAAAAAACAGAGAATGATCCATATCACACTGTCTAGTATCACATCCCAGTATTCACTCTCTATCTCTGTATATCTTCTTACATGCATAATTCTTCTATTTATAGGCTTGTGCTTTTACATTCAACGTCCACTTCTAACTAACTTATAAAAAACTTCTAACTAATTTAACCAATAAGGACCAATATTCCGAAGAAATGGTCAATGAGTACAAAAAGTGACGTGAAATTATAAAAAGTGGACTATTTTCTGCCTATTGCACTATATTTGTCTTGCGCAGTGTCGCGTGAGTATGTACAGCATCCTAGATGCTGTGCAACTCACTTATCTCCAACCCCTTGCCAACAGGTTTAATCCCACAAAAAAGCACATATTTTTAAAAATTGTAAATTTGGAGTTTCCTATAGCTATGAGTGTAGTGTGGATTAAGCTTATGCAAAATATCTTGTCATAATATGATGCAAAATATCCATTTTGTTCTACTTTGGATTTTGCAAAATATCCTATCGTAATTGTTGGAGCTGGTATTTTTGAACGAAAGGATAAAGATCAAACATCACTTCATGGTAATAAAATTAAATATCAAACATCATTGCATGTTAATTAATCTTAACATTCGTGGTAGTGTTATTCTAATGGTTAGCTATTCATGTAGCTCATATTATCGATTTTGATCCTTGTTGTATATAATGTGTGTTGAGTGGCAATGGTGATTATTCAAGGTAGTGATTGCTTAGGCTACTATCAATTTGTATTTGTTGATATTAATGGTTGTTTTGTAGTTTGTGTGCCTTGTAGCAATAGTGATTATACACAATAGACAATCTCTATCCTACTCTAATTAGTGCGTGGTGTCTAATTTTGATGGATAATGTTTGGTTTTGTTTTGAGGGATAATAATGATAATCCATGTAAGATGTTCCTTGGGTTACTCATATCAATGATGTATGAAAATTTGTTGGTGGAGTGTAATGAAAAAGAACTTTCAACAACATATATAGAAATATAATTATTTTTCTATTAGTATAGATGAAAATGCTTGTTAATTGGGTCTTTCCTAATCCATTGTGTGAAGGACTGTAATTATCCTCCCCACCCAACATCAATTCAACTCCTTAGTAGGTAACTTCATTTCAAACATGAAAATTGTTTACATGAATTGAGAGAGGCATCGGTGATGCAACTTTAAACGATACAAATACGATTAAAAAACACACTAGACTCTAGCTGAAAGGAATAGGGGTCTTGTTTCTTCAATTGGTAGATTTAGTTCTCTAATATATCATGGATCAATCCATGGGTAAATAAATAGTGATTATGACTTCTACCTCAAAGACATATATCTGTAATGGGGCTCACATTCACAGATAGGTGAGCCCTTTCATTGTCATCACACTTAGTTCATGTTTTATTTCTTGGCTTGAATTACCATCAATATATCATTGGGCTTATTTTGCATTCTTCCAGCTATGCCAAAGTTCCATTCTTAGGAAGTGGAGGGATTTCTTTGAATAATTGTGAGGGAGTAAAATTTATATGACGGTTAGCTTCAATGATATACTCTATATTATTGTATCCAATACTAGGAATCACCAATGATTATTAAGACTATGAATTATTGATCTCTATTAAGCAAAATGGTATAGACCAACAACCACTAAATTTTGTGTTGCATCAACACATACTACAGGATCAACACTCAAATGTATCTTGATTAATTATACCCAATTATACCCAAGTGGATCTTGAATAGTCATCTACAAAAATGAGAGCATATATTCCTTCCCTCATGGGAAACTTTTGATTCGTCATTGACCATATATTTGTCTTTTATTGCCAGATATAATATATAGGTTTGATGTTATGAATTTTTTGCCCATATGTTTCCTTTTCATTTTGACAAAATGCAACTAATGACTAGTGGTAAATCCAATGACTCTAGTTATTTATATTTTACCTCATCAAATATTCATTACAAATATTAAATCATTGAGTGCAGGTATTTCAGTATAGAGAAAGAATATTTGTGCGAGTGGTGAATTACAGTGTATGTCACGATACGTTCTCACAATGTACAATATTTGTGCCTGTGTGAT
>LPNX010422947.1:0-30284 GCA_001517045.1 Pseudotsuga menziesii | reverse complement strand
TGAGGGGTTTTATCCATTTATGGTTTCCCCTCCTAAAAGATTTGTGTCTCTTGTCTCTTGTGATGTGCTTATGTTATTGCTGTGCTTGTTATTCTCTCAGTGAAAAAGATCCTAACATAATGCTAGCTTAAAATGTTGAAAAACTAACAATATTGTATGCATTTCTTACCATAATGAGAGGAAAATGAATATTGTTCACTATGAGAGCATATCGCCGCATACATTAATTGTACATGCAACCAACTGTAGTCAAGTAACTAATGTTGCAAAGCCAAGGTCTTCCAAACATGTTTCAACACTAAGACATGAACAATTGCATGTTGTAACTCATTGTATGGCATAAAAAAAGTAATCTTAATGTAATAAGGGATGATTGATGCTTCATGCATATAATAGAGCATTAATACTTCATGCATACATGGGAGCATCAATATTGTGCATATGTTATAAGCATCAATTCTTTGTGTATATCAACGAGCATTGTTTCTACAACAAAGGGGACCATAGAACTAATGAAATTGCATGCATTGAACCCATTGTGCACCTAATTTAACATATCACACATATTCTTCATTTTATCATGAAGCATATGTTGGAAACCAATGACTGAAGCTCATATATAAAAGCTCATATATTGTATCTATTTTCTATATTTGATGCATCTTATAACATTGTATTAAAGCCAAGTTAAAAAATATTGGAGCTAGTGATTCAATCTTCAAGACTATTGGATGATGAAGGAAATGCAAGATAATTTTAAACGTAATTTTCATCTCTTTCAACTTTAACACTCCCAAAGTTCCTTGTGTTAAAGTTGACATATGTAGTAACATTAAATAACAACAATAAAGAAATAAGCTAATTAACAAGTTAGACAAAAACACATCAAACAATATTAGTAAAAGATGAAACCAACAGTACTGGTTCAGATCTTCCTTATACTGAGGTATTTTTCCAGATCAGACCTTGCCTTTTGAAAAGTCACCAAGGAACATTGGACATACCTTAGAGAGAAAAAATAGGCTGTAGTAGGGAAAGGTTAGACTAATACAGAACTCAATTTGCTTAAATAAAATAGTCCATCAGTGAGAATAAAAATTCAAACTCCTACTGCAATGACAATCTTAGGACAATGACAACCTTCATGCATAGTTGTAGCAGTTTCAAGGATTAGGGAACAGGTTCAATAGGTCATAGCCTAGTATAGTAGGGTAAATAGAGTCAATGTAGCATTAGAAGGATGAATAAAGATTAAAACCCAGTCTTAGAAACCCATAAGAAGTCATGGTCCAAGTTTAGAAGCCTAAGTAGCCACAAAAATATCACAACCCAATGCTAATGTTCATGACCTAGCCTAATGCATGCTAAAAATAGTCATGGCCCAGTCTTGCGCATGCTCAAAATAGTCACAGCCCAGTATAAATAGTGATGACCTAGCTTAGGTATCTTAAAACAACCATAACACAGCTATGGTAGATTTACAATAGCCACAAATCATCCCTAGCAAGATTACAAGGGTCACAACCCAACCCTATAAAGTAGAGTATTTATCTCATCCTAGTAAAACAACTTATGGAATCCCCAACACCTGTAACAAGAGTCATGACATAGATCTAGTAGTCAGCAAGGATCAAGACACAGACCTAGCGACCCACAAGGATCAAGGCACAGATCTATCAGCCAGTAACATGTCACAGGTCAATCTAAGAACCCAATAACAGGCAATGTATAAGCGAGGAATCCCTAAAATATGTCACAATTCAATCCTCTTAATCACGGTCCAACATGGCACCATCAAATAGGTATAGGAAGCCTTGAATTTGTCCCATGTGCCCATTAGAGGTTGGTTTGTTCTTACAAATTTCTAGGTGTGCATCTAGCTCTAGGTGAGGGCCTACTCATCCATGTGTACCTTTACTAACAGATGTTTCTTAGCATCTATGCATTTACACTAGGTCTTGAAGTGGTTTTCCATATTGCGAAGCTGGGATTCTACATTATTCATATTTTTAACTCTATCAAATTTGGGGATGGAATGCTTTGTGTTCAACTTAAAGGACCAATGGAAAATTGGGATTCCTATAGGTGTATTAGGCTATTGAAGAAGCACATGGTGTTTCAAGGACTAATGTTGTGGTAGCAAGAAACAAGAACATAATGAACATTTTTGAATGATGTTGGCATGCAATTCAACATGTTACTATCACTATCCATCAAGTTACTGTAACACGGATTGGTTGTAATGAATATTTTTCTCTTACCCTTACTCTATCTAGCATTGAGTGAGGGTGGATTCTTGAGATTCATGAAGTGTCTAGAAGAATTTCAAGGAACCATGGCATATAGAAAGACAATTTGTGCCAGTTTGAGATCAAAAGTCCCAAAATGTCATTAAAAAAATGTGCAGAATACTAAATAAGATAATATAATTTATTATTGTCCAACAAATAACAACAAAGGTATGTCAATGGGACTGAAAGAGTATAAGCAATATAGGTATAGTGCGAGAGTGAAAAAACAAGTCATAACATGATATTGAAAGAAGGAAAACATAAAGAACTAAGTGCCTAGTGAATGATATCCTTGTTGGAAATGGAAATCCTAGCCATGAGTGGATGGTGGGGTCGATATATGCTCCTTTTCATAGTTAGCAATCACTGTGAAAAGACTAATACACTAGCATATGATATATCCTCCTTGTAGTTGTAAGGGATAACTAAGAGGACATGCCTACAAGATCTTAGGGGGATGACAAGAGGGAGGAATCTCAATTCTATTACCATCCAAGGTTGTGGGAAAGAAACTCCATATGGAATAATAGTCATGAAAAGCATAACAACTTGCAATCATGAATTTCAAATAGGAAAGAAACTACAATTGCAGGAAATTACAAATGGATTGGGGAAATGGGGGAATTTTGAGAGATAACTTCGAGTAATAAAAAGATACATGTGTGTCAATGGTACAAAAACAAGAAATAAGTGTTTTTAAACACTTGTAAATAACCCAAACCAGTTGGAGTTAAGATTTCACAGGGTTTTTTGGGAAAGGAGACCAAAATTGCAAAACTCTAAAATGAACATAGTAACAACAATGTCAAAAAACTCACCTACAAGAAAGGAAAATGAAGGGAAATTATGCAAACATAAAAGGAGAATGTTTTTTTGACCAATTCATCTATTATTACAATCATCAAATACATTTTAAGTGAGTGATCATATTTGACCAAATCACCTATGAAATATTTACAATATAGGTAGAGTACAAAACAAATAAAATACAAATATAATACATATTCAGACTAACTTTACTAGGAACCAAGAATTAAGTCTCATTCCAGTAAGCACACCCCATATTCAATGTATTCAAAGGGTATATCCCTACAAGGTTCTATGGTATTTTCCCACACAAAGGTATAAGCCAACACCATAAGACCACTTCATCCAATCATTTGTGTTCCCAATAGTTTAAATAACATGAATTTAGGTTGTTACTAGATGGCAACAGGGAGTTTATTTAATATTTTTTCTTGCACTATTTATTAACTTCAATTTATTTTTGGCCATTTTTTCCAATTTTGAACATGCAAGACAATTAAAGGAAAAAACGCTTACTAATCAACATATGCATTTTCAAGCTCGGGGGAGAATTTCTAACTATGTATGATGATAGTGGAAAATGCATGCCTTAATGTCTTGTAATTCTCTAATATGAATTATGCATACCCAACAAGGTCTTATATGAACTTTTCCCCCTTGTTGCAGGTAGAACCAAACATGTATTTGTCAAATCTTTCTTCCTCAAGTGAGGGGAGTTCAGTAAGGCTAGATGAAAGTGATACATCCAGTAGCTCTACAAGGGCTATATCAACTAGATGTCAAAAGACTAGAAGAAAATTCCATATAAACGCATGGAATGTTTTCTTGCTGAAGGGGGCTCCTGCTCCTATGATGATGATACAATAGGCAACATCGAGGTGCTCTTGAGGTACAAAAATCTAGTGAAACAATGGGTTCCCAAGGATCTTCCTCAACTAAACACATATTTTTGTGTGAACGAGAGGATATATCGAATTGCATCATCATCATTACATGGTTTGAGATTGTTTTGCATGGATGGCATAAAGGTTAGTTATGACATATGTACAAAATTGATGAAGTATGTTGGACCCTGTTACAACTACAAATATTGGATGCACCTGGTCCAATATACATGAAGTATGAACAAATATACCTTGTCAGAAAATTACTTACAACTAAAAGACAACGATCAAAATAAAGGAGCAACATTGTACATTGATGGAAGGCCAAAATCCACAGGGAATATTGTGGGGTTTATAACCAGTAGACAACCAAGGTCTACGATTAAGCAACCCAATTGCATATTTGAGGAGTGTGAAGGAAACTGTGTATTTGTATCTGCCATTAAATCAATAGCTGCAGGGGAAGAGTTGATTATTAATTACAATTTGAATTGAGTAAATACAAACACAGTTACTATGTGAGTGGTACATTTAACAATTTTTTTTGAAAATAACGGTTATAGTATATTAGAGGGGTGGTGTGACCACCAAATAGAAACAGAGTTACAAAATTCCCTTGTGGAAGCGGTAGCAGAAACTCATAGTCTCATCATACGCCCTTATGGGAGTGAAAATGTAGCTATTTAAACTTCTAAATACGCCCTTATGAAAGCGGAAAAGCATTACCAATCTTTAACAGAATGAAAACTAAACATTCAGCAAACAGAGGGGGATTCAGAGATTCAAAACATAGGGCCTGTCCTTTCCAAAGAGTCAAAGAGACATATATAGGGAAAATAGGAAAACAACAAAAACCATTTACGAGACTTAATTAAACTACCCATCCAAGCTGGACGAGAAACCTGTAACAAAGGCTTCGTTCTTGACGAGCTTGAGAGCTAGCTTATCTACCTTAATTTCCAACTCCGCAATTAGCGTGATTAACGCATTTTTTGATCGCTTCACCTTGCACTTGAGCTTCCTTCACAGAAAAACCACGTCTTTTCCCACATTGTCCAACCTCTTTCCACCTTCGCAATCAATTGCATTGACTTGGTTCTGTAACAGCTTAAAGTCATGCTTCAGCTCTTTGATTTTCATGTCCACGGGATTTGGGAAAGCAGGCGCATTGGAGGAAGAAGACCCAACATCCATTCGGTCGAACAACAACTCCTAATCACTAACCAGATGATAGAGCTCTTGGAGAAGGCCATTTTTAACCGTGCAAGCAATTTTGAAATGGAAACCATCCACACTGATCCACTATTTTCAAACATTGCCACACAGGGTCTCTGGAAACACCGTATCTCCCAACGCACGAACAATTAAACCTGCCATGAAAACACTCGAGTGCTCCAGCTTCAACGAGACGCTTAACATTTTTACACCAGGAAAAATGATTGCACCAATGTGCGCATTTAACGACCCTCCAACTGTTGATGCCAAGACACGTGCCAACAAACCTCCACATGTACTGGAAACCACCTGGCGTGGTTCAGTCCAGATCGTTGGGGCCCACAAGGGGGATGACCACTTGAACTTAGCCCCGGTCCTATGGGGGGGAACAAAGAGAGCCCAGACCATTGATAATTAGCTCCCGATGCTGAGAGATGATCCCAGGTTTGCTTCTTTGTCAGCCTCTTTATTGTTTTTTCACAGCACATGATGAAATTCAATTTTAGTGAAGGTGAGGACTAGGGCCTCAATTTTGTGGATAAGCCGCCTCAGGTGCATTTGGTTCGGAGTTAGGTTCTCGGTTAAGCTTGAATAATAATTCTAGAGTCTCAGAGGACAGTTAAATCAGATATTCCATGGGTATTGGTGATCCTCAGCCCTTGCCATATTACCAGGGCTTCATCCATGTTATTAGTGTCATCTCCTAGACCCCAAGCGAACCTAGTTTCCAAAAATCCATCCGGAGTGAAAAAAACTCCGTGCCCTCTGCTGCCTCGTGGTACATTTAACAATTTACCCAACCTGTTATTAATTAATTTAACCTATTAAGGATTTTTTTTAGTCAAGTGTTATAATTTTATTTATCTACTTTGCAGGGTAGTGATCAGGGCATCTCCCTAGCAGTTGGTTAGAGGAGTACAACTTTCTCGAGGCAGCAGGTATACAACTTTGTAATAGTACAATAATGATTTGAAAAAAGTTTTTTTTTTTGCTGTGTTTTTTCATGAGTATATTAGTTTGGTTTATATAATGTTATTAGAATATTTGTTGCAGAGTGTTGATCAGGGAAACGACCCGGTTGTTGATCAGACTATGACAGCCTCGAGGCAACATGTATACCTGATCGTAAATGTACAATTTAAATATGTCAAAATGTTTTCTTATTATGCTGTTACCATGAATATTTTGGTTTCGTTTGGATAATTTTTCTATGTTTTTTAAGCAGGGTGATGTAAGGGGAACCTCCATAGCAGTAGATGATACCATACCTCCCTCAATGCGTAGGTATACATCAATGCAATTGTACAAATTAAATATGAACAAAAGTATTTTTTGTTGTGTTTTTTCATGAGTATATTCGATTCATTTAGATAATGTTATCTATATACTTGTTGTAGAGTGTTGATCGAGAAACCACCCGACTGTTGATCAAACGACAATAGCCTCGGGGCAACAAGTATACCTGATTGAAAATGTACAATTTAAATATGTCAATATGTTTTCTTATAATGTTGTTACCGTGAGTATTTTGGTTTCTTTAGATACATTTTTCTATGTTTTTGATGCAGGGTGCTGTAAGGGGCACCTCCCTATCAGTATATTGGGGGAGGTCCCCTATAACCATTGATCCGATGAGTAGACAATCCTCGAGGAAGTAAGTACAATTCATTGGAATTGTACAAATATAATATGGAGCATACTGTTTTTTTTTCCTTTTTCGTGTGTACGTTGGTTTCTTTCTGATAATGTTTTCTACTTCTTTTTGGTAGGGGGATGATCGAGGCAAGTCCCCAGCTGTGGATCAGATGACACCAACATCGAGGCATCAAGTAAACCTAATTGTAGTATTATGAATATATCATGATCGATATGTTTTTTTAATATACTTTTCTCCTCAGTCTATTGCTTTCACGCCAGTAATGTTTTATATATTTTTGTTGCAGACCATTGATTCGACGTATGAAATAGCTTCAGAGCAATCAATAGCTTTAGATGTGGATGAGTTGATGTGCAATGCTGGCATTGATTCTTCACTAGACCCTATTAAGATGACAGAGAAGGCCTTGAAAAAAATTAATGAGGATATTCTTCATTTTCTATTCAATGTGTCGCAGATAGATGAGATTAAATCTAAGGTTGATGTTTTGGTAAAGAGATCGTATGCATTGAAAGTAAGTTACAGAATCTTGGATCATAATATAAATTCATTTAGTAATTTCTAATTTTTACTTGTATATGATGGTGAACTTATAAAATATGGTTTATATTTACATGATTTTTTGCAACCACACACTACTAGTCAAGGCGGTGTTGGACCGAGTGATGCTTGTGGAGAGTTGTCACATGAGAAATCGAATCCATGTACATCTCATGTGCCACTATTGTTGACTGAACAATCATCAACACATTCTGTGACACCCTTGATGATAGTTGTGAGTGCACCAGCTAGTGACTGACGCACACCAGATCGTGCAGAAGAAGGGGTCGATGCAGAGCATGCTAGTATTGACATTGCTGAAGCAACATTTCCTGGATATTCCTATGTCACTAGCATGGGTACAATACATACAACATTCTTGTTGGATGAAGAGCTCGCTCCAATAAAGATAGAGAAGATAACAAGTAATTATTACACATTGTTCAAGTTAGTCTTTATAATTTGATTGTAATATACTGATAAAACATTGTCTTTCAACTAATGATGGCATGATCGTTTTGCAGGAAATGACATTTTTTATAAACATCTAAATTATTTGTCCTTGGAGATCTTTGGGATCACCATCCTCACAAGGTGGGATAAACAAATTTAAAATTTAAAATATAATCTCACTAATCGGTTGGTTGGCTTGTTCAACAACGAGACCTTTAATAGAGTTTTGGTCCTAAAGAAGGTTGGACAACATATGAAGATTGTCCAGGACCAATATAGGGTTCACCTAGAAAGGAACCCTAGGTATGAGTGCCCTTCGATGATTCCAGCTAGAGAGTGGAAATTCCTAGTGGAAGATGGAAAGGAGGGGGACTGAGAAAACAAGGAAAGCTACAACTAGGCACAAGGAGGCATGCAATACTTTCACATTCACCAGGTATTTTCATTATTTGCTTACATCAAGCTTTTGCAAATTTGATCTCGGTGCTATGTTAACCCAATGTTTTCCATACTGATTTCTAATTGAAGATAAATGTTTGCTTTGCAATTGAAGCGGCTAAAAAATTATGAGTTGTTAAATGGTGTGATGTAATCCATTACTTGTGGTGTTGGTTTTCAAGAAAGTATGGACTACAACAATCTCTATTAACATGATATTGTTTTTTATATGCTTCAACATATGTCAACTCAATTGAACATATGCAACTTTAATAGAGTAGGTACGTGCACCCTCCATTTGTGAGTGCCCTTGATTCTCCTTGTTCTGTCAAAAAAATTCTTGCTTTCTTACAACATACAAAATCATGTTTGATTCCCAAGATTCCTTTATCCACTCAATGTTTTTAGTCTTGGAATTTATTAACTTCTTTTACATATTGGGTATGTAGGAAGAATCTAATGGGTGGTGCATACAAATGGACACCCAACAAGTTGAAATTACTATCAAGGATTTCTTCTTTGTAGTATTCTAGGGTATACATTGAATGGATCCAACAAATGGGCACCCGACAAGAAGAAAATAACTATCATGTATTTCTCTTCTTAGTCTCTCAAAGTATACTTATAAGGTTTTCATTATTTATATTCATGCTTTCTTCTTGTTGGCATGGTGTGCTATTTGTCTCTCTGCAATGCTATTTCATATATTTATTTTCTTGCATGTTTGAAATGGTGTGTAATTGTGATTATTTTGTCTTTTGATTTCTTGTAGATATCTTTGGAATCCCCAAATTTTTACTTTAATGTAATACTTGAGATATTAATTTGGAACTTTTTTTGTTTTTAATTATTTCTCTTGACCTCTTGATGCCATATCATGAAAGACAACCTTGTTATCTTTTCATTTTATAAAGGATTGATGTCAATTGCCACACATTTATATCAACATATGCTATACAAATTTAGTGTGTGCATGAGATAATGATGTAATATTTATTTGATGGTCCCCATTAATTCCCCTATAACAAATTATTGAAACATTCTTGGCATTGGTAACTTTCAAACAATTGGATTTAATTTCCCAAGTGATTAAACGTC
Source organism: Pseudotsuga menziesii (assembly GCA_001517045.1). NCBI lineage: Eukaryota > Viridiplantae > Streptophyta > Pinopsida > Pinales > Pinaceae > Pseudotsuga > Pseudotsuga menziesii. The sequence continues at coordinate 20,901 of LPNX010422947.1, read as the reverse complement.
ATTTTACTAAACTTTTTTTATGACTTGTTGTCACCTTAATTTTAAATACCCTTTAAATGATTAATGTACCATTCCTCTTTATAATGTTTTTAATGCCAACACTCATCATGTGTCTAATTGGGTCTTGGGATTGGAGTTAGTTTTCTACAAAACATTGTTGGGCTTCAGTTCTAGGGTTTTATCTTCACTCAACATTGAGGAGTGGCTCTTAATCATGCTAAAGATTAGCATCAATTTTTTAAGAATGTATCCTTCACTATGTTTATCACCAATGAGGTACCATAGGTCATTGTTGCAACCTGTGGTATTTTATCTTCTTCTCTTTTGTTTCTCAAGCAGGTTGTTATATTTGATCACATATAGAATAAGAGTATTGTTAAGAGGTTGATGTTTTGTATTGCTTGAAACATTCTTCAAATCCAACTTTATTGTGTGAGAACTGCATGATTGTTGTTGTATTTTTCTCCCTAGGGATGATCTAATGAGCTTACTTTTTGGTTATGGTCAGTTGCATCCCCTCTTCTTGATAAGATGATTATGGATGCTTTTCATATGTCCAATGGTTTCTCCAGTAAAAAGGAAACTATGTAATCCCACCTTGTCTAGTAAGCAAACATCCTTACATTTTATTATTGTGAACATAAAGGGTCCAAGTCTTAAACAAATGAATCAAATATTGTAGGTTGGGGAAACAAATGGAGTGGGAAGGAATGTGCCAATTCGAGGCTTTGTATATATTTTTTTCATTTCCAAGGGGAATACACTTCTATTTTTTATATTATCATCTTTTGTGGGTGTTACTTAAACATATGATCAAAATAAAAGTTCGCTTGTGGTGGGAAAATAGAAGTGGAACCTTGGGTTATAGGAAAATACTATTGTGGAGGTTCCTGTATGGTAGAAATAACCATCTTAAGGGCCCCAAGGTTGTGAGGAGTAACAAGTGATGGCTTATTTTAGTTTTTGGCTTGCTAGGATGCTACCATAGCTTGTAGAAGAGTTAAAATAAATTATGAAGGGTCTAATGGAGTGGTATAAGGTGTAGCACCAAGTTGAGGTATAGATGTGGTACCTTAATTTAGCAACTTTATAGGGTAGTGATAAAAAACCTTTTTCTGATGCATATAAATTTTGTTTTCTACCCATAGCAGCATTACCTGAGCGATTAATCCTTGATTCACACATCCAATTTTATGTAAATGTTGCTTCTAACAAAGAGAATTAGACCGTAGAACTAGTATTTTTTTAAAAATTATTGATTGTGGTCGGATATCTAGCAGACCATCCCACTATATCAAATGAGTATTCCATACTACCTGTTAGAACTATTTTTGTGCTAAGAAGTTGGATGAATAATATCTGCTAAATTTTGCACCATACGACCTTAGAAAAAACTGAGAGTTTTCTGTAAAATTCCCTAAGGGTCGTATTGAAGTCTAGGCTAGCGGATGATCGAAAATACTTAAGCTTTTAGGCCTTGAGAGTGTATGAGAGAAAGAAAATCTGGGCTTTATTGTGTAAGAACAAGAAACAGGATTAAGAATTTCGGCTCAGGAAAGAGAAGGTCAACTTGTAGATTTCGTAGTCCGTTGGATGAAGAAGAATGAACAGATCTATGGTCATAATCCTTTTTGACGTTCCAAGGTCGAAGAAAAATGGAATACGCAAATTAGTTGGAGCTACGTAAAGGGGATGGTATTTCAACAGTGGTGATCTAAGGACGAGCTAGATCCACAGAGGGAGCATGTTTCACAAATGTAACATACCCAACAAAAGTCACTTTTGCATTTTTGCAGAATAAGTTAAATGCCTGCAGATCTCAAGGGTCAAGATTGACGGGGGGCTAGATCAGCGCAGGACGTAATTTCTGCTAATTCAATGCGCTCGCAATGATTCATTTTTCCAAATTGAGGAAATGGGTTAAAATGAAGGCAAGTCTCGATGACAGATATTGCGTCAAGGAGAGATCCACAATGGATAGTGTTTCCATCGATTGAACGTGCACGGAGCAAATCACCCTTAATATTGGCAGAATATGGCAAACCCATTAAAAATGGAAGGTAGAGATTGAATACACTTCCGATCGAAGGGCTGGAAATTATTCCATTCATTGAAAGTCGTAGGAGAAATAATCGGGGTTGCATATGTCTCACACATTCCAAAGGACCCTATTCAAACCAAAATGAATATTCATGGTCGAAAATAGTCCTGCTCATCCTAGATGAAAAGAAGCTACGTTTTGGGGGTGAGTATGTAAAGGGTAGAGGCGATAGGTAATAGAAGGTCCATATGCCATTTAAACGGATCTATGACCATGGATCAAATCCACGATATCGATCACCTCCCGAAATCCAAAGGTTGGATGCCTCATGTGTGAGATAATCGGAGGCGCCCTAATGATCAAACGACGGAAGATAAGTATGGCCCTCACACATAGTCGGATAAGGAAATTGGGTGCAGGAAGAAAAGACATTCCGATACCATCATAAAGGAGAGGTTGATGAATGCCAAATGTCTAGTCCATGTGCCATGAGTTAACTGAGGGATGATGAAGAAGTGAAGCCAGAGGTCACTTCAGTAGTTGATTGCCTGACATCGTAAAAAAAAGGGGTGGCATGGGTGGTATCTCTGCATAAGGATCAGATCCTGAACCCATGTGACCATGCATGCTATCATCATGCTACTCGATGATGACATGTGTGAAGGTTTGACAGGGCTGCTGTTGAGTTCGACCACCTAGCTCTTTATAAGCACCAAAGTCAGATCCATTCAAAGATACAGACTGGGTAAATGTTGAAGAGAGGCGAAGGTGGATGAAAGTTATTTGGCCAAGAATCCTGAGATTCTTGAAAGGAGGTCTGTGATGATTTTCCTGCTTGAGAAAGCTATTTTCCAAGATATTCTATTAGATGATGGGCACCACTCTGAAATTCTTCCATTCTCGGGTTTTCAAGCTAGGGGGGATCCAACCATCAGGGTAAAGATGTTCATTACATTAGAAGAGTTTTCTGACACCAGTAAGGTTGATGTAAGGGTGGTCATCACATTAGAAATACCTTCTGAGGCCGGTGAAGGCATTTTTGTCTTAATAAAATGAAACACCCCCACGGAAGCGGTGCCTAGAGTCTCCATTCTAATGGGTATCCTGCCGAAGCCCATGGACGTGGTCGTTGTCTCCACAATCTCAATGTGTAGTATCCATTGCTAGGTGTGACCCATTGGAGTGAATGCCAGGACCAGAGGCCTTTGTCATCATTGTATTGGAATCCACTTTCCAACTTTATCAAGGGCGATGACGAGTCCAAGGAGGTGTCGCACCGGTATGACCTGTAGGAGGACCCTGCTCCTGGGAGAAGAGACAAACAAGAATAACAAGCCCATCAAGCACTTGTTACTATTGAAAAATAGGGCTGTCTTCTCCAAGCCTACGAAAATAAAAGTGTTACCAGGAGACAAAAGTGTCGGGTAGGGAGCTGAACACAAAAGGGACATAAAACTTCATGCTAACTATGAACACAAGAAAAACATACCATCGAACACATAATGAACATAAAGGGTCTAGAAGCATAAGGATGTGTTACATGCCCAATAAGAAGAGAAACAACTCGAGCCGAGTCAGCAAAAAATCACTGAAAGTGTCCCAAGTCATCATTATCATGACAAGCGAGCCTGAAACTATAGATGCGGTGTTTACCGTCGAAGGAAAGCATGCACATCACTCCATATTCTCTGTTTTGGATGTATCAATCGTGGTGAAAATTCCACGTCTAAGTTTGTTAGGAGTTTGATTATGGTTGTAACTAATTTCTGCCCCTATTTTGAGGTTAGTCTCAGGGGCCTGAAACACTATAAGTATACCCTCTACATAAGGGGAAAGGGTTGAAATCCACGAGACCTTTTGTGTATTTGTGATTTTGATCCATTTTAATAAAAGTTGCAGAGCTGGATGCTGGTTTTTTGGGTGCAAGAATTCATGTGTATTTATTTACCAGTTATAGTCTATGATTTCTTTTCTTTATGTGCATGTCTTCATGTTAATCTCTCCATTATGTTTTTCTTTCATATCTGAGATAAGTATGTGATAGTTTCAAAATTCATACTTTGCTATGCTCTGTCTATTGTCTCCGATATGCACAAATTATTTCTAGCAAAGTTGATGTAGAATTCATCTAACTAGTGCTTTGCGTTAATGGGTTGTCAACTTTCTTCCTTTTCCACTAGACCAAAAATATATTGACTATAACCGAAGTACTACCTTGATTTTTCAGCCATTCTCCATGTAAATTGCTATGTGTATTTTGATAATTATGACTCCATAGCCCAATTGTGATTTCCTTGTTTTCAACCTTGAAATCAAAATGAATTTGTTTTATATTTAAATCTGGCCTTGATAAAATATCTTGTGAGAGATTCCTCTCAGGAAAGGAAGAGGCAAAATCTCCTTTCCTAAAGCGGTTCTGCTGTTACCTCGTGGTATGCCTTCTGCAAACTTGGGCGTGATTATGAGTGCTAACAAACTGGTGCCGTTGCCGGGGAATGAAGAAGTTCAAATCCTCCCTGGGAAGAATGACAAAGATTCTAAGGATAAGGGGTTTATGTGGGAAAACAGAGACTCCTGAACAAGAAAAAGATTGTATCATTTTCCCTGGTGACTCCACTAAAATATTCTAGAAAGTGACTCCACTGGGGGAGATCAACGGCCAGAAAGACCGATATGGGAAGAGGGGTTCAAATATTCCTGGAGTATGGATGATAGAATTGTAAATCCAACTATTGGAGGTGAATGACAGTTAAACATCAAGAATATGATAGATACTTCGCCTGATGGCTCTACTTTCCCAAGAATCCATGGTTCGAATGCTTCTACAATTCCACTGGTGTCGTGATCCAGAAAGTAAAGTCTTCAAAGGGTGTTGGGGGACTGTACTGGGAAATGAAATCACTATAAATAATGGGCAAGCTTGAAGAAAGGAAAAGGTACTTGAATTTCATCTTACTCCAAAACTTCTTATCTTTTCTTGTAAATATTTCCTTATCCTTTCCTAAGTTTATCAAAAGAATACCTCATGGCTTATTTCACTCCAAACAAAGTCCTGAATTCACTCCTGTACATCCTTCTTTACAAAATAAGAGTATCTCTTCATCCTGTACATCTGATCTTGATCAAGACCATTGGTTTGAGATGCACGACCTTAAAAAACATCCTTGTGAGCCTTATAATACTAAAGACGAGGTCAAAACCTTTATACATAACTCTATTTTGGCTAATACCCAAAATCGGTATAGACCACTTCACTTGCCTCATTTCCTTCATGATTTTCCTGCAAAACACTACAAATACCTTCCTAGGTTTGATGGACAATCCGAAGACCTTACCGCTGAGAAACATCTACAAGCCTTCGAATATTTCCTTGACCTCTTTGAGGTAGAGAATGATGATGTTTGTAAGAGAGCCTTTTCCCAATCTTTGCAAGGAGATGTTAAGAAATGGTTTAAACATTTGCATCTAGGGTCTATCAATACATGGGAAGAGTCTCATATGTTTTTAGGGTTTTGGGATAAGAGGAGATCACAGTACCAAATACTTTCAGAGTTTTACTCCATGAAGAAACATGAGGACGAAACTATGTCTAGTTTCAACATGAGGGTTACAAGATTTTATGATATTATGCCAAAAGAAATTCAACCATTAGAAGCTGCTGCTAAGTTCCATTATGCATCTGTCTCTTCCCCCAAATTGTAATTACTACTTTTGGAAAGAAAGTCAGCAACATTGCAACGTATGTTTATTTATTCATTAGAGGTCGAATATAATCTTAGGATGTCTAAGAAATTTTCAGATCAAGAAAGTGATGACAAAATGGAAAAGGAGTTAGAGTTGAATGAGGAATGTGAATGAGAAAAAATTTCCTTGCCGTCCAATTATGGTTTGTATGGGCAAGAAAAGGATCAGATTAATGTTATGCAAGGAAGGGATTGTAATCCTTTGTTTTATGAAAATTGCAGTCAAACCTTCATAAATCCTGTTGGTGACAATGTAAAAGAAGTTTTTAGACTATCAGTGTATGATGAGTATGAAGATGATTACTGGGACGTCGTGCCTAAAAATCCAGCTGTAGATTTTGTAAGTCCAGAACCTGATAAAGAAGCAAATGAGAGTTCTAAAATAAATGTTTGCCCATATTTTTCAAATTCAAAAAATTCACGTCAGGGGGAAGTATTTTGTTTGCTCGATCCTGTTGGAGAAAATGATTATGTCCTTGCTGAATCATGTGTAAAGGATGAAGCTCTAAATTAAGAAAGCTTGAGTGAGGGTCATGATGTCTCATTTGGGAAATTTTCATGTGTACTCTTTGCGTAGTTCCTCTGAAGATCAGTTTGATTGGGGGCAAGAGGGGTTACTTCACGAGCAACTTTCTCAGGATAAACAGATGATTGAAATTTTTGGAGGCTGTCACGTTTTTTATGATCCTATAGCTGAATATATGGAAGGAATTTTCAGCCAAGAAGACCGATTATGGGTTCGCAATGATGGAGGAATTCACCAAGAAAGGGAGCAAAACCATAAAATGGATGCTTCCTTAGGTTTTTTGAATTCATAAATAAACTTTCCTGATTCCTTTGAAGAACACAATGCTATTTTCTTTGAAACACATATGAGGAATCAATTTTTGAGCTCAGAGATATTAAGTAAAAAGGTTGATGTTTCATTCAAAGATGGTTAGGAGTTTTTCATTACTCGGTTCTCTTGGGGAACATTTCGATAGGATACTGAATCTGTTGTAGTTGGAGCAGTTCGGTCATAGAAAACAAATAACAGAAGATTCTACAAGTTAAAACGATCCAGTGGTAGAATATCCGGAGAAGTTGCACAATGGTAACAACTATTTATATCTTAGCTGTGAATATCAAATCCTTTGTCCCAACGTTTTGTTATTAAGTTTGTTGTTTCTATATTTGGTCATACATGAGGGAAACGTTGGTTTGTGGGTCCATATACTTGAATGGCTCCACTTGAAGTCAGAAGTCACTTGACTAGGCGGTGAGGTTCAGTGAGTAGGGTAGGTAGGTAGAGATGAATAAGAGTGACATGACAAGCATTTCCTTTTAAGCAATTTTAGTATAATTTTTCAATTTTCCAGTTTTGTTTCAATGCTGGTTCAGTTTTGGTTTTTGGACCATGCTGGATATTTGCAGCGAGGTCTAGAGAGCCGCCCATTGGATTTGGCAGCTGGTCTACAAGGTTCTTTGCTACCTCATAGGGAGGGTAGTATCCCTAGATGGAGGCACTTGTTAGCACTATTTTTTTGCTAAGCAGTTGGAGGAATAAGATCTACTAAATTTTGCACCATACGAACTTAGAAAATACTGAGAGTTTTCTGTAAACTTCCCTAAGGGTTGTCTCCAATCCTAGGCTGGAGGATCATAGAAAATACATAATCTTTTAGGCCTTGAGAGTGTATGAGAGCAAGAAAATCCAGGATTAATTGTGTAAGAACAGGAAACAGGCTTAAGAATTTTGTCTTAGGCAGGAGAAGGTTAGCTTGCAGATGCCATAGTTCACCGTATGAAGAAGAATGAACAAATATACGATCATAAACATTTTCAGCGTTTCAAGGTGGGAGAAAAATGGAATACGTAGATCACTTGGAGCTACGTAAAGGGGATGGTATTCCAATGATGGTGATCTAAGGATGAGACAAATCAATGAAGGGAGCATGTTTTGCAAATGTAATGTGCCCGGAAAAAGACACTTTTGCATTTTTACGGAATAGGTTAAATGCTCGCATATCTCAAGGGTCGAGATTGATGGGGGGCTAGCTCATTGGAGGAGGTAATTTCCACTAATTCAAAGCACTTGCAATGATTCCTTTTTTGAAATCGGTGGACTGGGTTAAAATGAAGGCAAGTCCAAACGATGGATATTGTGTTAAGGAGAGATCCACGGTGGACAGTGTTTCCACAAATTGAACGTACACAGAGAAAATCACCTTTAAGATTTGTGGAATATGACATGCCCATTAAAAATGGAAGGAAGATATTGAATACACTTTCAATCAAAGGGCTGGAAAATATTCCATTCGTTGAAAGTTGTAGGAGAAAGAATCAGGGTTGAAAGCTGTGGGGTTGCATATGGCACACACATTCCAAAGGCCCCTATGAAAACCAAAACAAAGATTCATGGTAGAAAATATTTCTACGCGTCCTAGACACAAAGAAGCGACGTTTTGGGGGTGAGTATGTAAAGGGTAGAGGCAATAGGTAATCGAAGGTCCAGACACCATTTAAACAGATCTACGACCATGGATCAATTCCACAGCGTAGATCACCTCTCGAAATCCAAAGGTTGGCTGCCTCATGCATGTGATAATCGGAGGCACCCTAATGATCAAATGATGGAAGATACGTATGGCCCTCACACAGAGTGGGATGAGGAAACAAGAGCATAGGAAGTAAGGAAATTCTAATACCGTCACCGGGAGAGGCTGATGAACGCCGTCTAGTCCACCTGCCATGAGTTAACTAAAGGATGATGAAGAAGTGAAGCCAAAGGTCATTTCCATAGTTGATAACCTGATGTCGTAACAAAAGGGGCGACATGGCTGGTATCTCCGCATAAGGATCAGATCCTAAACCCACGAGATAGTGCGTGCTGTCATCATGCTACTTGATGATGGCACATGTGAAGGTTTGACAGGTCCGTTGTTGAGTTTGACCACCCAGCTCTTTATAAGCACCACAGTTGGAGCCATTCGAATATACAGACTGGGTAAGTGTTGAAGAGAGGCGAAGGTGGATGAATGTTATTTGGTCGAGAATCCCGAGAGTCTTGAAAGGAGGTCTATGATGGTTGTCCCGCTTGAGAAAACTATTTGTCGAGATATTCTATTAGCCAATGGACACCACTCTACAATTTTGTCATTACTGGGATTTCATGCTATGGGGTCTCCAAAAATCAAAGTAAATATGTTCATTACATTAGAAGAGTTTTCTGACACCAACAAGGTCGATGTAAGGATGTTCATCACATTCGAAATACCTTTTGAGGCTGGTGAGGGCATTGTTTCCTTAATAAAATGCAACACCCCAACGGAAGTGGTGCCTAGAGTCTCTAGTCCAATGGATACCCCGTCGAAGCCCCCAGATGTGGTCATTATCTCCATAATCTCAATGTGTATTATCCATTGTTAGGGGCGACCAGTTGGAGAGAATGCTTGTACAGGAGGAGGGAGGATCAGAGGCCTTTGTCATCATTGTCTTGGACTCCACTTTCCAACTTTATCTAGGGTGATGATGAGTCCAAGGAAGTGTCACATCGATATGACCTGTAGGAGGACCCTGATCCTGGGAGAAGAGATGGACAAGAATGACAAGCCTATCAAGGGCTTATTACTGTCGAAAAATAGGGCAGTCTTCTCTAGGCCTGCGCAAATAAAAGTGTTACCAGGAGACAGAAGTGCTGGGAAGGGAGAACACAGAAGGGACATAAACCTTCATGACAATTGTGAACACAGGAAGAACATACCATTGAACACCGAATGAATATAAAGGGTCCAGAAGCAGAAGGATGTGTTGCATGTCCAATAAGAAGAGAAACAACTCGCGTTGAGTCGACAAAAAATTGCTGAAAGTGTCACAATCCGTCATTATTATGACAAGCGAGCCTGAAATTGTAGATGCTACATTTACCATCTAATTCAAGCATGCACATCATTCCATATTCTCTATTTTGTATGTATCAATTGTGGTGAAAATGCCATGTCTAAGTTTGTTAGGAGTTGGATTATGGTTGTAACTGATTTCTGGCCCCGTTTTGAGGTTAGTCTCGGGGGCCTGAAACACTATAAGTATACCCTCTACAAAAGGGGAAAGGGTTGAAACCCATGAGACCTTTTGCGTATATGTAATTTTGATCCATTTTAATAAAAGTTGCAGAGCCGGATGCTGTTTTTTTGGATGCAAGAATTCATGTGTATTTCCCAGTTATAGTTTGTAATTTATTTTCTTTATGTGCATGTCTTCATGCTAATCTCTCCATTATGTTTTTCTTTCATATATGAGATAAGTGTGTGATAGTTTCAGAATTCATACTTTGTTATGCTATGTCTATTGTCTCTGATATTCACAAATTATTTCTACCAAAGTTGACGTATAATTCATCTAATTGGTGATTTGCGTTAATGGGCTGTCATCTTTCTTCCTTTTCCACCTGACCAAAAATATATTGACTATAACCAAAGTACTACCTTGATTTTGCATACATTATCCATGTAAATTGCTCTGTGTCTTTTGATAATTGTGACTCCATAGCCCAATTGTGCTTGCCTTGTTTTGAACCTTGAAATCAACTCGAATTTGTTTTATCTTTAAATATGGCCTTGACAAAATATCTTATGAGAGATCCCTCTCTGGAAAGGAAGAGGCCAACTCTCATTTCCTAAAGTGGTTTTGTTGTTACCTTAGGGTCCACCTTCCACAACCTTGGGTGAGATTCTGAGTGCTAACACTACTGACAACAACTCTCGTGGGTTTTTCTCTTGTATGTCGTCAGATATCCGATGTCCTTCCCCACTTTTCCGAAATTAATGCAATACCTCCGATGATAAATGGTGTCATTTATACGACTGTCTGTAAAGTATTTTAGGTTAGTTATTCTACGGGTCTGATGTCAGATATCAAGCCTTTTGTAAAGTATTTTAGGTTGAATATTTGACAAGTCTTTCGTAGATTATTTGACAAGTCTATCGTAGAATATACGACGTGTATGTGTCTCATATCCGACTTGTATACTAATATATTTGTAGTCGAATATCTGACCATTTCATGTCGGATATCCGAGGAGCCCATATTTTTGTCAGATATTTGACAAAAATCAACCGATGTATATAAAATTCGAGGCTTGTCGGATTGTCGACAGTTTGATGTCAAAAATCAGACATATATGCCTTAGGACTTTGGGTTCATATTTTTGTGTGACCCAATCTAAGTATGGAGGTTATCTCCTTTGATTGGAGTGGTTTAACAAAGTCTCGTCTTCCTTCAGGCATTCCTTTCTAGATATCTGTAGGGGTTTTTAATAAGACCATATTCCCCACTATTGTTGACGAAGGGGATTCTGTTAGTATTTTATCCTAAAATTCTTGGAAATCTATAGGTTCTCCTCAACTTGTGCCTGCCACTAGTTAGATATTAGATTTTAATAAAATACCTACAGGACCTTTTGGGATCCTTACCCAATTAACTATTACCTTAGGAGGGAAAACAATCTGTATTGAGGTTATAGTAGTCCAAGGTCCGTTGGATTTCAATTTGCTACTGGGACGTGATTATTTTTACGCAATTAAAATTGTAGTGTCCTCTCTCTTTCGAGTGATCTATTTTTCCTATGATGGGAAGATCGTGACCATTGATCAACTTTCCTTTATTCAACTTGATCATCGTATGACTGCTAGTCATAATACTTCCCCGAATTTTCTGTATATTTTATTGGTTTCTTTCCCTTAGGGATAGGGGGCATGTATCCAGCCTCTAGACATCATGCTGTAGTTATCCCCCTAAATTCTAATGCTGGAGGGAACGCTACCAACCTTTGTACATCATGTTGGGTAGGAATTATTCCCAAGCATAGTTTATCTTTAGTTTCAAGCTTGCGTAAAAATGAAAATGATCTCAAGCAGAGTATACCTTTGGTTTCAATATTATGTAAAAATGAAACCATTCCCAACCAAAGTTTACCTTTTGTTTCAATCTTGTGTAAAAATGAAACCATTCCAAAGCATAGTTTACCTTTAGTTTCAAGCTTGCATAAAAATGAAACTGACCTCAACCATAATTTACCTTTGGTTTTAAGTCTATTTAAAAAAAATCAACCCTTGAGTATAGTTCCATTCCCTTTCAATCTCGTTAAACACTGAAATGGGATACCACAAGCATAGTTATTTTCTGTTTCAAGCTTGTGTAAAAATAAAAAATGTCATCACAAGCATAGTTCCCATTTGGTTTCAAGTTCGTTAAAAAATGAAACAAGTATCTACAAGCATAGTTGTTTTCTATTTCAAACTTGTGTAAAAATGAAATAGAAATCTCTCCTATTGAGTTGAGTCTTTCAGGCTCTGTTTTAGGACTTGAACCTTCATTTCATCTTCCTTTGTCACTATATCCTTCCTCTTCTTCTGTCTCCAACGAACCTTTTCCTATTAGTGACCTAGAGTTTAGTTAGGAGAAGAAGAGTAGGTAGATGAAACGAAGCTTGGTGGGGCATGTATCCAACCTATTTATGTTATGTAGCAGTTAATCCACTTGAAAATTATACTGGGGGAAAGTACCAACCATTAGACATCATGTTGGGAAAATACCCATCAATGGGACTCATTTCGAGCATACTTTCTTTTCGGTTTCGATCTCGCTAAACCACGAAACAAAATCTCAAGCATAGTTTATTATCTGTTGCAAGCTCGTTAAAAAATGAAGTAGATGCTTCGAGCATTCTTCCAACCTTTCTTCAAGCTCGTTTAAAACAGTAAGAGGTTTCAAGCTTACTTTTCACTTTTTCATGCTCTAGTTTGAAAAATGAAAAGTGGCTTAATCATACTTTTTCCTTTTTTCATGCTCTGGTTCAAACATGAAATTTTTTTCGAGTGATTTTTATGTTGTTCTCATGCTCATTAAAATCCTAGTTAAATTGTGTCGAGTTTACTGTTCATTGCCTCATACTCATAATTCAATGGAACAACATGAGTGATCTTGATTTCCTTCACACTTGATAAACTCTTTAAGACTTATGTTTATTATCGAATGAGCGTTTGTCTGGTGATAATTTACCCATTTTCCAGATAATACAGACCAATTACGAAACATGAATACCTTAGTCAGCCATTGAATAAGAGAGTTCTCCTAGGTATTATTTTATACTTTTTCGGGCCTTGGGGAATAAACCTACGAAAAGTTAACCTTGGAGTCTTCTTTAGTTTTTTCAAACTCTTTAAACATGAAAAATCATTGAGTTTACCTTCTATGGACTTGTAGAATCAAACATAGAAGGACCCTTTAGGGACCCAACCCCTCCATTCTCAAGTTTGTAAAATATGTGATATTGGACTCATTCAAATACGATCTATATAGAGCATTTGTTATCCATCTCAAGCTCGTTAATAAACAAATATGTACTCATCAATCATGATGGGGAATAAGGGAATGATGCATTTGGATTTGTATTTATGGTGGCTTGTTGTCACCCTTGAACATGGAACCTATTTGTATCTCATCCAAACAGTTGGGTAATCAACTAGTTTTTGGGTTGTGTCAAGTCTACGAGTCTCTCTACTCCTTTGGGTCATCCAAAGAATGCCTCGATCATGTTGCATTATGTCTTGAGATCCATTTCTATGTGTCAATGTTGCCAAGTCTTCTGTCATGATGTAAAGTGTTCAAGGGGGATCTTCCATTTGAGTCAAACTTTGTAGTCGTCAAGCCCTCTGTCATGTCAGTTATCCCCAAACTAGTATCCTAGCATCATTCACATGTACAACTTGTGTCAGTCCGTGCTCATTTGGTATACCATCTAAAATCATCCTTATGTATTTCATGTCGACGATGTGGGACACGGCATGGAACTCCTTCGATGATTCTATCCATGTCGACATCAACACATCATCTGAGTATTAGAAATAGAAACCACCTAGTACCTTGGAACCTGCATCCCTCAATGGCAAGTTTCTCACCTTTGACAGTAGGTTTACATCATTGAACTATGATCGAATCATTCTGTGGGTTCTCAACTTCATCTCCTTTATTCACATTCGTCGGAATGTATTATGATACCTTGGAAATTATTGTTATAGCTAGTGATTTCCCTTGCACTTGTGAATAGTTCACATCACTCGTTGGTAATCAAGTGGTTCCTACCGTGTTCTACTTTAGCTCTTTTATTCACATGGTTAGGATTGTAACGGTGTTGAGTTTGGTTTGAAGACCTTGGGGTATTCATTGTTTCATATCTTACCTAGGATGTGATGGAGATTGTTTGAGTCACTTCCCATATGGACATCATGTTGGTACTCTGTCTCATAGATCCACATTGTATTGGTCAGTGGCTATGTTATTTTCATTTCATAAATCCACTGTGTATGGTCTTGTGGCTATGATTTACATTTTATATTGAGGATATGGACCCACGATTGTATTTTTAGTGTCCATATCCACCTCCTGTACTTGCATGGATCTGCAGTATATTGGTCGGTAACCATGCTTTGGGTTATTGAGATATTTAGTTCAAAGTTGTCTGAATTCGTATTGCAAAGTCCTTGATTGTTATTTTCAGTTCTCTGACCAATGGTTCCTCTTTCCAATAGTCACGTCAAAGTACATCACCTATCCTATTTCTCTAGCTTTGTACTTTGGGGGGCAATTTATTACATGATATTTTCATCAGCGTCTCCAAACTTGTGACATCTTGTTGCTTAAAACCCTGAAGACACTTTCATGGTGGATGATCCTTAGTTACCTTTCCCTACAAGTTGTCTAGTTTTGCAACTTCAATGTCCCAAGCTTCCTCAGCAACCTGCATCAATTCCCTTTAGATGTGCTTTCCTCCACTACAACATGCACCTATGACCCATTTTTCTTTTACTACAGAGCATGTCTCCCTATTTAGGTGCACCTTTCTCTACTAACAGGACGCATCGACTGCTATACAGGTAGAAATTAGGTTTTTGAGAAGCTTCCAGAGCGAAATATCAATGGATAGACTTCCATTCCTATTGTTATGGATATATCTCGACCTCCACATTTGTTGGAATCATATCTCATCCAATTTCCACAAAATCTTCCCAACTTCCCCTTATCCACATTATCCTATAAATCAACCCTTGGGTTGTGCATGAGGGAGGAGGAGTCTATAGCAGTTATATGCTGGAGGAATTTTCCCAGAGTGTTAGAGTCTTGACGTTCTTCATTTCAAGGCAATATTGACATGTTGGAATAGGAGGAACCTATTGCAACGAGACTATGATGCTAAGGATTTATGGTTGTATCTTATTTCCGTCATTTTTAATACAATTATGCATTCCTTCCCATAAATTGATTGTCATTGTCATTTTATAATAGGTATCCTTGGTTATTTACTTAGATCAATTGTATTATTACTAGTTCAATCCACTTTCCATTTTGCTTGTGTTGATCTCTCACAGTTTCTATTGTATGTGAAGTTGGATTGCAGCAGCGCGATGGTAGCAAGGAAAAACTCCATGCTAGAGGCGAGTTTCCTTTATTTAATCTCATGTTAATGTTTGATTGATCTAGGTGAATATGCGCCTTATTGTCCTATTTTGTTCTAGATCCGATTTGTATGGACTAGAGAGGTCCACTTGTGTCTGCACTTGGGACTTGTCCTTTCAACAATGATGAATCTTGAGAAGGTACATATGCTACAATTTTAGTATCAGATTTGGATTTTCCCTTCCTAGGACTTCTGGTTTTCAAAGGAGATATCTCCAAATCTAAACCCCCCTTAATAGCTGAAGGGTTCTTTTCCTTTTTAGATTGAGCTCGTTTCTTATCTTGTACACCTCCATTAGTAAAGGTGCAATCCAGTAGGATCTTCATCTTTCTTTTTTGAATATTTCTAATAAAAGAATGAATATGTTTTCTTTTGACAATGTCACAGAATGTAGGAGCCTCCCACCCCAATACCAACTTCATATCACTGCCAATGTCATCCCTGATGGATGCATCCACCCTCTCACCCCTAGTTGCATCCACCTCCACACTTGAAGTATCATTTAAACCCATCTCATCAGGAGTCTTCTCTAGGGATGGATGACTTGTAGCCTTTGCACTGTCACAATTTGAATTTCCACCCCCCAAGTTTAGGAGCATCCCTAGGATAGTTATCGACATGATTTAACATATTAATCGGGAGGGATACAACATTAATTACCTCAAGCCCCAAGTTATCCAGTATAATGGGATTTTTACCAAAATACATCCCAAGTAAAGAACTACTCGACAACATAGTGATTTCAACATATGATAATGAGGGAAAATGAGTAGGAATCAAGATCATGGATCTTACCTATGAGGGTCGGTAGATCTTCTACAACTATGTCCATCCATTGTAGAGAAACTGATGGTTGCGAAGAACCTTCTTTTCCTGAACCACTTGAGTCACATGCTTCTCCAAACAACCAATCCCCGTAAAAGTCTGAGGAATTATCACTAATAGATCCAATATTGGAATATTTGTAGGCCCTCCACATATGCCTAACCTCCTTACAATGGGAGCAAATAAAAGGTAAACCCCAATAATCTAGTTTCTGTAAATAGGTTCTCTCTTGCCATTCAATCTCCACCTAATCTAAAAAACCCCTAATAACATCTACTTCCACAAGCATTCTTCCCAACTTCTTATCGATAACCGTAATGACATCTTCACCAACATGTAAAAACCTTCCTAGGTGGTTGCCAACAACTTTGAAAGCTTCCCAGTGCCACATCACCAGAGGGAAGTCCGATAACATGCCCCATATGTGTCGAAAGTGAATGTTCTCTATGCAAGGATCAAACCCTGAGTGATAGTGTTTCAACATCAAACTCCCCTAACCCTTGAGCCAGGTTTGTCCCAAAACTTCTGTCGCATGTTCTGGCTGGTTAAAGGTGAAGCCATACCATCCTTTTGATAGGATGGAAGATTTTAGACAATAATAAAATATAGGTTTTCAAACCTCTTCCACATAAGCATTGATCTCAAACCTGTTCATTGTCTTATAACTTAACTTTCCAACAAGATTCGTGAGGGACATACCCACCAAATGTTCCAATCCAAGATCGCTACTGAGTACCGTCTTTCTCCCATCTACTCTCATACTCCAATTTTTGGGTTTAGGGTTTTTACGACCATGGTAAGCATCCTTTTGCAACCTTCTTGCACCCCTTTTCCTTGGAGTCAACAACACTAGCAATGTCGTTGTTAGTACTATCAACATAGGTCTTGATACCATGACCATCAATCTAATAGTCTTCCTTCGACAAGGATGGGAGTCCACCTTTCCCACCTAATGGATGAGTTTAACTAAGTGTTGCAGAAGTGGATCCATCTATCACCCTTTGACCACCTAGAACGCCACGTAACTTCGTGTGTTGTTTTGAATATTTTTTTTGTAAACCTCATCGGGTCGAATAGCTCCCTCTTGCAACCACCAATCATCTGAAGCCACGTCTTCATCTGACAGTCCCCTGAGGTCATGAGATTCATTTGAATCCATAATAGAAAAAAACAACTCCTTCCACAGAAAAACTCCCAACAAAATTGTAACCACACCGACAATGTTCCCCAAATCTAAAACATGGTATTAGACCTAATGACGACCATAATTATTGAAAAAAGAGAGAATCTCATAAGCAGAAAACAACCAAAAGAAAGTTACCTCTCAATCAGAAGGTCCACTGACTAGTGCTGGAATAACCCCTATATAACAATCTGCGCGCTCCACTCACATATAACTAAAAAGCACATGCACAAAACCACATCCCTTGGTCAGATGTATGCAACTAAGTCTTAGAAGTGATCCATATAAAGTAAACCATGAAACCCTAAAGGATTGTAAATCCTAGAAGCCATAGCCTACCAATCCAACCTCCGCAAGTATCGCTGCCATTAGAATTTCGTTCTCTACTTCAGGTAAGTATCAATGACATTTAATTGAATTTCTCTACTTTTGTCAAGTGCAAATCAAATATTTTATAATAATAATATTTAAATATCTTTAAAAAATTATAGAAAAAATTAGTTTTATATATAGGGTATGGAGTAAGCTTTAAAAATGTTTTGGATTCATTAAAAATTTATAAATATCTTAAAAATTAGTTTTATATTTAGGATATGGAGTAAGATTTAAAAATGTTTTTGATCAAATTTTTTTTTTGGAAGTAAAAAAATGGGTTAATAATTCAAGATTTTAAAGTATTTTGGAAATAGTTAAAGCTTATTATGTCCCCGACAGGAGATAGATATAAATCACTCACTACTATTAATTCATCTTTTTTTTTAAATTTTTAAATTTTGCTAAAGTTACATTATAGTTGGAGTATTATTTATTTATGTGTAATTTTTCAAAATTGTAATTAATTGTCATTTTATTGGCCCGGGCATGTGACATTGGTGTCGATATTTGTGCCCCAAGACCCTGTTATAGCTGATTTTACCACTCCAGGTGAATCACACTTTTATGGCCTTCCCCTATCCCTCTGCAGACTCCTTAGACCCCTTGGACCATTTTTTGTCTTTTGATGTTTCCTTAACCATCCCTAAAAACATGTGAAAATTAATGCACGCGACTTTTAAACCTATAATCACGTATATACATGGGTTTGACCCCTAAAACCGCGTACATCGGGATGTGTGCATAATCCAAATCCTTTTGGAGTTTTCCTTGACATGGATCCAACTCAGTTGACTCATGGCCTTCCATATGCCTTGAGATCGCTCGGATTTGACCTTTCATTACCCCTTTGAATAGCTATATAAGGAACTCTTTGGTACATTGAAGGCATAAGAGAGAATTGAGAGCAAAGAAACTATAGTCCATTGTTGCCGGAACTTGTGCTTGAGTCTGCATCCCTTTGTCCCTTGGAGCACTTTTGTGTTCTTCCCAAGCTTGCTATCGAGAGATGGAGGATTGAGGTGGTGGAGGCCCAAGTGGGGGATTCAATTTCTCCGATTCATAGACATGCCGACAGAGGTTGTATCCATTGTAATCTTTGATTTTGTATTAATAGAAATATCTTTTCCTGTCCAATAATGTATGTTTGAATGAATATTTTATCCATGGATGATTTCAAATGCTTATACATTGTTGATTATATATGCTAGAATAGATCTAACACCAATATATATAGTATGCTTGTCTTGTTTACTTGTTGTTGAGGAAGTGATTTATCAATTCAAGCTGAAGTTGTAAAGCTCAACGGAGATCTACTTCAACCGTCCAGAATAAGGTACAAGGTCGGATCCTTTAGTGTTAGATATTTAATTTCTATTGCATATTGGAAATGATTGATTTCTGGAGTCAAGCTGTCTGTTGTGGTACCCCAATCCATAGGAATTTCTCTCCGTAACAGACCCGGCTGCGAGATTGCGTGAGCCTGGTAACTTGGGATGCTACCTTCTCAACCTACACTAACAAAGTTGTGTCAAATGTGTTGTGTTCTGAATAACAAGTATATTGGCATGCAATTTTATCGAATAACATGTGTCAAATGTGTGTTCTAAATAACAAATGGATTGGCATACAATTTTATCCAGAAATATTTATAATCAAATGCAGAGATCCAACCACATCTGTCACTTACATTAATTTTCACAATTAAAATTCAATGTTTTATATATATATATATTGAATTAAAATGATATGGGATTGGGTTTTTCCATCTTTTTTAAATACTGCGTGTCCTTTGGATCCATGAGCTTCTCTTTTTAAGAGTCTGTGACTGAACTTTAAATCCCAACAATCGTACATGTGGCAGACAGCTCAACGGCAGAACCTGCGCTTGAGTATGCCGAACTCCATCATCTGGTATATGATCCATTGATGGCAAGCATTAAGCCTTTACAGGCCTTCGCTTAATCAAATGATTTTCCAATAGAGTATGAAGGCAACTCTTCTTTAAATACGATTCCAACTCTCGCTTACTTCATCCCTTAGTCCTCTGTATAACTTGTAGATTGCGACAGTTTGTGGTGCAATTTAAGTTCTTGGTTTTCATTTGGAATAGAGCGAATAAAATTGATTTATCATGATGATTATGGCAATCCAACAACTTACCCAACGGAGTAGTCTAACGGGTCGACGATTTCGCCCGGCGTTAGACTACTCCGTCTACCCACCGTCACCGTCAAGGAGTCCGGGCGTCTGGAGTCCGGCACATCACATCAGCGAAATCACAGGTGGGTCCATCCATTGTCAGCGATTGTAATGAATATTGTATCTGTTAGCGGAAAGGGGTTCATCGCGCGCGACATGACTTTCGAGAACACTGCGGAACCCGCAAAGCACCAAGCAGTGGCCCTGCGTGTGGGATCAGATCTATCGGCCTTCTATCGGTGCAGCTTCAAGGGTTACCAGGACACCCTTAACGCCCATTCTTAGACTACTCCTTTATAATGTCTTCCACGGCTGGCTGTTTACCGTACAAATATCGCCATTACTGAGAAAATGGAGAGTTCAGGGAAGAGAAGCGGGAAGGGAAGGAGGAAAGGAGGCGGCTCCAGGAAGAAGGCTGTGAGCAGAACAGTCAAGGCCGGTTTGCAGTTTCTGGTGGGGAGGATAGCCAGATATCTCAAGAAAGGCCGATATGCCAAGCGGGTTGGAGGCGGTGCTGCCGTCTATATTGCTGCTGTCCTCGAATATTTGGCAGCCGAGGTCTTGGAATTGGCCGGAAATGCTGCCCGTGACAACAAGAAGACCAAAATTATTCCCTGCCACATTCAGCTGGCAGTCAGAAATGACGATGAACTGGGGAAGCTTTTAGGGAAAGTCACCATTTCTAGCGGCGGAGTCCTGCCAAACATTCACCAGGTTCTCCTGCCCAAGAAGCTCGCAGAGAAGGCAGATAAGGCTGTTGCCCCAAAGTCCCCCAAATCTAAGTAGAAAATGTCGTCTGATGACGCTGGGTGTGTTTGACCTAATTGAAGTCAATGGTGTTTTGTAACGCCACCTATCTTTTCGGATCCTTTTGTTTGACAATTAGCAAGAGCTTATGATTTATCAATTATAGCATTTGATGTTGGCTTAGTTGGATTTTGTTGTGAGAAAGAACAGATCTTTATAATGAAAACCAACCGAGTGTATGATTACTTAAGCAGATATATGTAAGATCTATTTACCTAGTCTTTTAATATATATT